>CAJNOQ010000763.1:0-41762 GCA_905250885.1 Didymodactylos carnosus
TATTTCCTGAGTACTCACATGAGTAACTGAGTACTCACTGAGTAACAATACTCAGAAATTGTTAGTAGTACCAATATGAGTACTCATGGACGAATTATGAGTAAAGTCGTACTCATCGTATGAGTACGTTCACTAGGGTAGTGATGAATCACATTTTGAAGTTTTGAGCAGAAAAAGTTCAGCCTTATGCTTGTCGACTTTCAGCGGAGAAAAATCAACTGTTTAGTTTGCGTACAAGTCGTACAAGTGTTAGTGTCCTCCAGAGTTGGTCCTTTAGTTGTTTACCAAGGTCGAGTAAATGGAGCACGGTATATTGATATTATTAATCAAAGTTTACCCGTATTTACCAAGAAAATGTTCAGAAGAAATGAGAAATGGTCATTTATGCAAGATAACACACCTCGTCATAAAAGTAAGTTTAGCATGGCGAGGTTCGAAATGAAGGAGATGAAGATTCTGGAGTGTCCGACGACATCACCTGACCTAAATTCCATCGAAAAATTATGGGACATAATTGATAAAAAATTGAATGGAGTAAAACCAACCAATGCGCAATATCTTGAACAACTAATACACAACATTTGCTCTGAAATTGATCCAACAACTTGTCAACAGTTAGTTGAATCGATGCTTCGTCGTCTACACGCATGTATTAGTGTTAAGGGAGGAACATCAGCAAAATCTTGAATTTTATCTTTATTCTTTTGTACAAGGATGTAAAGTCGTCCCTATAATTTTGATCAAAGAAAAACGCGATGGTTTTTGTAAAAAAATGAATTTAAAAAAAATGGACATTATGAAACTTTTTCAATGACATATTCAGATAGAGCGCGCTTTTTTGCATCTAGTCATATACTTCTGTCTGTCTGAGAACTAGTAGTAAAAATAAAAAACGAACGACAAGTTGAAACTTCTTACTGTCCATATAATTCTGAGCAGAACTGTATAACCGGATGTTATGCGTTTTTTAAAAAGTTAACACTTTGAAGAAAATTGAAAAAACCACTGATGAGGTCTGAAAATTTTGAGATCTAAAAATGTCACACTGTTACGCATCTTTTATAAAAACTAAAGGGTAAAAACTGTCAGGCTCATCAGAAATGCGGAAGAAAGGTCTGCACGCAATGGTAAATAAACTACGAATCTACCTGCTTTACTTTTTGAGAAATGTGAAAAAAACATCTCCGTTGCGTTTGTCTAAATCGAACAACAGAGAAATATATTTGAAGTACAGATACGAATCGTGCAGAAAACCAATTCATCATTAATCTATCGTACTGTCTGAGTGTCATCGAATGATTGATTCTTGTTTAGACAGGGAGATTTGGCTTGGTATGAAAAAAGACGGTACTCTTAAGTGAATTCTCAAATAATTGTTGTATATTCTTAGGTCGAAAAGAAAACGTTTATTCGGTATCCTTGAAAATAAATGAAATATACTTCTTCTTGTTGAAGTTAATTGATATTCGACGGGGAGTAAATCGAACCAATGAGATAATTCGTCTTGAGAAAAGATCGTAGAGCTTTGTGTGCTATTTGTCAAGCTAAGATTTTTCTCAAATTATTGCTGCTATAGTCGTAATTTATTTAGGGTAAACCGTCGCCTCCTAATGCAGTGTGGCCACATCCACAACAAATACAAGTTGTCGGTACAGGTTTATTGTATCTGAATTCCAGACAATTAACGATCATTTCGAATCTGGATAATTGTATTATAATTAAAAGTGCAAAAGAACGCTATGCAAATATATTTTTTCCACCAAAATTGAACATTGCCAATCCACCGTCAAACGTAAATATACTGGAAAGTTTAACATTAATAGTTAAAAGCAAAGTTTGTGAAGAACATTTAAAATTAACATCTGATGAATCTTGTGAGTATTACAGATTTTTGTATTATTTGACTTTTTACTGTTCTGAACTTTCTGCATCAGATAAACTAAGCATCAAAGACAAGAAAGCTGATATCGAAGCGTCAAATGTATGGGGTATATTGCGTGGCATTGAAACATTCTCTCAACTACTATTTATTAATGATGAAAATCAAGTTAGTAAAATTATCTAAGCTTGACTGTATTATCATTAGTCTGTTTACTTTTTGTTTTTTAAGGTTATAGTGAATGATACTGTGATAATCGATGATAGTCCAAGATTTCGTCACAGAGGTATAATGTTGGACACAGCTCGACATTACCTTCCAGTTCCAATATTAAAAAAGAATTTGGTAATATTTCACAAGTTAACATTTGTTTAGAACTTTCCCATTTTTTATCTCATCATTGTAGGATGCAATGTCTTACAATAAATTAAATGTATTTCATTGGCACTTGGTTGACGATCAGTCTTTTCCCTATGAAAGTAAAGCATTTCCAGAACTTTCGAAAAAAGTAGTATCTAAATCTACTATTGATCCAAAATATTTTAATATCAGTCTACTTTAGGGAGCATATTCCCAAGATCATATTTATACTCAACAGGATATTAAAGAAATAATTGAATTTGCTCGACTTCGAGGTATCAGAGTAATTCCTGAAGTAAGATCTCCTTGAAACGACTTGTATTTTGATTACTCTCTTTTATTTCTTCTTTTCAAGATTGATACGCCAGGTCATACATTTTCGTGGTTCAAAAGTCATCCAGGTATAAATTTTGTGGAACTCTTTTCAATAATTTTTGAGAAACTAAAGAAAAATAACGGTTTGATTTATTAAATTTGTTATAATAAGTATAGCAGAAAAAACAAAAATTTCAAATAATTTTTCTTCTTCCACTCACAGAAATAACCTTACAGTTCCATAAAGAACGTTAATAATCTTAACGGGAAGAAATTTTAGTTTAGAACATTAGGTCTATGAATAAAATAATTTATATGAGTTTAAAAATCATTGCTTCAAAATTTGATTATGTAATATATTGTTGTTTTTCAGAGCTAATAACGGATTGTTGGAAAGATGGTAAACCAAATCAAGCTATTTACGCTGTGCACGGCGAACGAGAAATTTTTGATGTAACAAAACCTGTAGTTTATGATATAATGAAAACATTATTAAACGAAATGCATCAAGTGTTTCCAGACGGTTATATGCATTTGGGTACTGTTCTACAAATGAAATTTGATACGTAAAAATTTGATTTTACATTTTTTATTACCTTGCAGGAATGGATGAAGTGTACGACAAATGTTGGTTAGTCGGGTTTTTGTAACAAATAATTTTATTTTTATTTGATGTACTGTTTTGTATGAATAGGTTATCTAATCCTAATATAACAAAATGGATGAAAGATAACAACATGAGCGATGCTACTGCATTACATACATATTATGCGTACAAAATTCTAAATATAACAAAAGATATTGGGATGATACCAGTGGTCTGGCAAGATGTTTGGGATGAGAAGGTTAAGTTGCCGAATGATACAATAATTCAAGTCTGGAAAGATAAAAGTGATAATGATGAATTTGATAATTGGGCATCATACTTAAATAAAGTAGCAAGAGATGGATATAATGTTATTTTATCTAGTCCATGGTATTTAAATTATATCAGATATGGAAAATATAACACAAACGAATCAGTAATGAACCTGGACTTTTTTAGATATTATGAAGTCGAACCATTACGAGCGTTTTCAGGTATATAATAAACAGATTTATACTTCATTACTCTAAACTTGATCATATAAACTTGTTTTAGGTAATGAACAAGAAAAAAATCGAATACTTGGTGGTGAAGCCTGTTTATGGGCCGAATTTGTCGATGGGACCAATTTGCTTCCACGAATTTGGTAAGACATATAATAAGTCATTTTTTTAATGCCAATCGAAAGTGTAGACATCAGCAGAAAATTACAGTAGTCACTTTCCAAACAACCTCTTTGGTTACTAATTCAGGCCCGCGGCAAGTGCTGTTGCTGAACGTCTTTGGAGTGATCGAAATGTAAACAATCCGGAAGATGCACAGTTTAGATTAGATGTCCATCGTTGTCGATTATTGAGGTAGGAATACAATCATAGATGCTTAATATCGACTTATAATTTTTGTCACTTTCAGACGTGGGATCCCTGCTCAGCCGATATTGAATGGCTATTGTGGAAATTATGAACCTGGTATGGCAAAATCGATGATCGACGATCCTATATTCAACTACAAGGTCATGCCGGTTAATGATGGACTGAAGTTTCGATATAGTTTGCTTCTGTTAATTATACTGATTATTTGCAGTAGTCCAATAATATTATACAATTAAAATCAATCATGTTGAAATTTATCGTTTTTCCTCTAAAATGTTTTAAAATAAATTTAATAAACAAAACATCATCTAAGAATGTGTTATCAAGAACGGATGGTATTTTCTTTACTTATGAATAAAGATTCATATGGGTTTTTAAGTAGAGTGTTCTGACACAATGACTATTAGACTGTAGTCTGTTATTGTGAAAAAAGTGAGGATGTGCCAATTAGATAATCTAGAAGGGCCAACTGACTGGTTGTCACATAATTTTAATTTCTTTTTTTGTATTGAAACTTTCCTTCATTTCTGTTATAAATGCTTTTTACTCAGTCAAAAAAGTAATTTGATCTTTCAGACTGTAAAAAGAAGATAAGAAAAACAGAAGAAGAAAAATGTGTGTAGAAGGTTCCTCTTCTTCATATTAACTAAAACATCCGTGCTGCTACTGAAAAAGTTTATTAAGTTGCCGAATTCACACCTAAACAAATTATAGTGACAAAAACCATGTAACAATGGCGACAAAAACTCATTTAAAACTACCACCAGCATGGGAAATGGATCCATGGGTTTGTAATCACCACGGTGGGCGTAATCACACAAAGCATGAGCATGTAAACGCAGATAGTAACTGCAAAAGATCTCATCGATCCAAAATCAGACCATTGTGGGATTCAGATTCAGAATGGACTTGTCAACATGCTATAAGAAAAACAAGTAATGAGAAACACACATAAACTCAAAATTGGTATCTGTAGAAGTAGAAATTTCTTTGAAGTTCCCGATACTGGTGAAGTCTGACTAAGTAATGTATTACCAGTAGAAATATTTCAAAGATCTTCTTTCTGTAGTGCTCGAGATGGTTGAAAACTTGTCGGTAAATACTCTTGATTTATTGCAGTTTTCATTTAATTTTTCAATGATAAAAGTAAATTTTACGAACTTGTCCGCTTTTTGACGTCAGTGTACAGAGACAAGGAAAATGTAATACCTATCAGTGAGGAAATACATAAAAACTACACGAAAGTAGCTTACTCATTTACACGATGCATTATAAGGTGTATCAGCTTTTTTCACATTCTCTTATATTATTTCCAACTTTTTTGTCTAGATGGGACGAGTTCTGCTGGATGTGATACAGCATCAAGTGATCGGCGACATTCGTCCCGTCGAACGAAAACAAAACGACTCATCTCACGTCCATTATCAAAAGTAATTTCACCAAATCATTACAGCACTGATTCTACAAGTCTTAAATCTGGTACGCGAACTCCTCTATTAATTCCAAAAATGTCGGCCAAATCCCGTAAACGTTGGTTACAAGTGCATGATGATTACCTAGGAAAATGGTCTTACTACACAGTACAGGCGGGGAAACCGCACAAACAGGGAAAAGTGAAAAAAACTGGAGAAATTTCTAAACAAAATTTCTATTCAAAATATGATGGTACAACATCTATTATGTCTCGATGTGAATCGGAAGATGAACGCGAACATCTACAACAACAGTTACGTGTATTACCCACGTTATCGGGCGACGCACATCGTGCATCACATCTGAAAGCGATAGATTTTGATAAACTTAGTACATCGAGTAGTAAACAAGGCTCAATCAAATATAAGAAAAAACGACATGAACGACCGAAAACGGCTCATAATGGAACTGTCAGTCAGATGGAATCATTGGAAAATGGATTAGGCTTAGAGCATGAAATACAAGATACACGAGAAGGAAGAATATTACCGCCACGAACTAGTTGGTTAAGCTCATCGGACACCAACATTACCACGACAAAATCGAAAGCACGTATTAAAAGTGGTCTGTTAGATCGTTTGAAAGCGTTTTTTCAATCTCGATCGCAATCATTGAGTCGAATATCGTTAACCACAACCATCGCGTCCATAGATAATCAGTCAAATATAGAATCATCAATATTAAAGAAGAAAACAACGATAGCAAATTTAATTCGAGATGATTTTGATGATAAATGTGTTGGTACTGAAATAGCTAGATCACACCAATGTCAGCATGTTAAAATACATGATGTTCGTGACCAATGTATTCAAGTTGATATTGCACGCCCTTATTTTAACTTAAAATATGACTATGATGATAAAGGGGTAGGTACAGAATGTTATTATGATACAAAAATTCCATCAGCTAATATCATTTATGTGGATAAATCGATAGAAACAGGTGAAGATTTTATTCAACATATTTCAGCAGTCAATTGTTTTTCATCATCTTCTTCAAAAGATAAAAAAAAACAAGAGATATTTCAAACGGACAATGACAAAAATAAAGATTTATTCAATAAAAATAATAACAATCCTTCCGATAAGCAAGGTGAAAGTATTCAGCACAAAATGGGGAAAAAGTCAAATACGAACAAGAATAATAGTAATTTATCAACAAATATACAAGATAATTTATCTAAAAATGAAGAACATAATATCAATGGTGGAAAGGATACTAGTGCTAGTAAAGGACAAATACTGCCATTAAGTGATATATTTCACGCAACAACAAACTATTTAGATAATAATAATGAAAGTAATGTAAATGAACAATTTAGGAGGTAAGATAGAACACTATCAATAATTGTAGTCTTATCATTCATTCGCTCTGTTATACCATAGTATCACTTGAAATAGATCAAAATTCAGTAATTTTACCCTTCATGTAATATCATAAAGCTACTCAGACAAATTTATTTGGATAAAATAATGATGTAATATCATCATCTCATTTATGAAATCCATCTACTCACTCAGTCGTGAACTATTTGAGAAATAAAAGATGTTCTTTGAGGTCAATTGTATGGTCGAGATTTAAAATCAACATAGTTTAAGCTTTTTTCTCATCTCATCTCTGTGCTCTTTTCTAAAACACTCATCATATTGTCTTTGTTATTATGGCACACTTCACTTTTTTCCTTACATATACATACATGATGCACAACGATATTGCTCATTTTCTTGAACACAGTATATATATATACACTGTTGTCTTGGTTCCATTGTTATAGAAGAAATGAAATCGTATAAAAAAATGTTCACGTATAAGCTGTTTAGTAATATAACTTTTGTTTTATGTAAAAAAAAAAAGATCGAAAATGTTCACAATCAATATTTCAATAACATTCTTCTGTTTTTTCTTGTCATCCAACGAATGTAAATGAGCAAAAATGTATCGTCTCTATTCAATTCCAGGCTTGCAATAAGATTTAACAAATTATCAAAAGAACGACGGATATTAACATGGTTATTAGGAATATTTTCATGTATCATGATTTGTCTCCTTATTGGCATTTTTCTGTTGGCATTAGCTTTTCATGGCAAGTGACATATATTTTACAGAAAATGTACAGAATTCCTAAGAATATAGTCAGTTAGATACCTCAAGTAATCGAAAGAGATTAGCACGATGATATTATTAACTATGAGCAGCTCCTCGGTTTAAAAAAACAGGATTTTTTACCCATTAATTCAAAAGTTCACCTGTGTTAAGGGCATTCACGAATTATCAATGGTAACAGCACCACTAGTGAAGGTAAATCTAGCATGAAAAAGAGAATACATCTCTATATTTCTTCTATTTTTCTGTTATCATACACAGCAACTATTGAGATTGCCACATCAAGTCGTTCAATAACGACTACAACAAGTGCTATCATGCGTAGTACAAGCACAATTTCTAATTCACCTATTACGTCTGCTATAATCACCACTATTACGACTACAGCAACTAAGCCGCGTAAGATGTTGTGTTTTTCTTTTGTACTACAGAACACGGCAAATATCTGATATACTGATCATCTCACTGGGCTTATTCTGGCATTTTACCATACTAAGCTTTTCAACTATTTTACTTCACTTCTTTCGCTTGTTTGTGTTTTAATCTTGATTAATTTACACATCTGGTGTAGTGCAATTTGTACACGTGACTAGCACAACATTCAACATTTTAGCTGGTAAATTTGGAGAACCATGTGATTTGGCCAGCGATTGTATAACGCCATTTATCTGCGACAAGAGATCCGGTGTTACAACAGGTGTCTGTCGATGTCCCTTAAATTATGATTTTACGAGAAACTATTGCGGTAACTTTTATTTACAAGAAATAATATTACACTAGAGCTATGGTTCTCAAGTAACGACTATATTTTTTTCAGTAGGAAATATTAATGCTATCTGCGCCATAGATTCTGATTGTCAACGAAACATGTTGTGTAGCGCCGTGTCTTTGACAGGAGCTCGACAGTGTAAGTGCAAAGCACACTATTTATACGATTATGATGCAAAACGGTGCAGTAAGTATAATTTGTTTCAATAACTTATTTCAATCAAAACCACACAAATAAATGGATATTTTTAATTATTAGGAGGCGATTTTAACGCACCATGTGAAACAAATGATGATTGTTTAAAAAACGGTGTTTGTAATAGAAGTGGAAGGCAACCATATTGCGACTGTACCGAATATTATCAATATTATACCACTATTCAAAAATGCCGTAAGTTAACTGACATATGAGCTCATTAAGACGTTTACTAAGATACCAAGATTTTACTTCTCTTTTAAGAAAACAGATACCATTATGTTTCCTTTTCCATATTTATATTCAAAGTAAACCAAAGTATCTGTAGTGACGGCATTGCTCTTTCCATTCTAGTTGGAGATCCTGGTGCAGTATGTCAAATAGATACGGACTGTACAGATAATGCTGAATGTCCGATGGGTACTGGTCCAATACAGAGGTTGTGCTCATGTGCTAGACAATACGTTGAAGATAATTATCGGAAATGTGGTATGAACGCCCTCATTTCTAAGCATGATTCATCAAAAGTTCACTCTTTTTCTCCTTTCACAGTTGATCCGTGTCCGTCCTCAACCGTGCAACTTAAAATTGTGCGTCATCCAGGCAATTGTAAAAGATTTGTTGATTGTGAACACAAGTACATACATGAACATTTTTGTTAAATAATAGTTTGACAAAACTCTCCTGTATTTAGGCGAAAAGACGAGTGTCCGGGTAAATCGTTTTTTAGTCTCAAACTGCAGAAATGTGTACCAGAATTTTCGCAAGCGGAATGTGATTAACAAGGTATATTACACATAAGGTATATTTAACAATCATTCGCTTTTTACGGATTTTATTATAATTTATTTTAAAATTTTGTTCATTTTTCAAACTCTTTCTTTATGAAATAAAAGTTTTGTTACAACAAGTAGCACAAATGAATATACCTTTATGAAATTTGCATAAATTGCTTCAAATGAACAATACAGAAATATTACAAACAATTTAAATAATTTAAGCTTACGGCTTTCCAATGAAAGGAAGATGGCGCAACTGTACAGCTGAGTCCTAGTGACATCCGCCCCAAACTAGTGATTGATGCTTTTTGTTTCATGAGGTGTTATACACTAGATGCAACTTTATCATGCAGTATTCCACATCATGATGGATACTTCTGAAATCCAATTTATTGATGATATCTCTGTCAAATAGTAAGATTCAAGCTGCGACTAGCAAGAGATCGAGATATGTTAAACAGAAGTCAGAAGCAAGATTTTACATTCAATGAAATTTTTTGATGTATAACATTCATTATGACAACTTTCTCCTAGCGTTTTCTCCTGATCCTTCTCAACCGCAATCACCATGACCGTGGATTACCCTTAATTCATCTCGTGCAAGTAAAAGCGTTAGCTAGGCATATAAGTTTCTTAGGAGCTCAGATCTTATTCAGTTTTTTTCCATATAACGGCATTCAATAGTCCACAATATGGGCATCCTGATCAAAAAGGCTTGTCTATGCTCTTTCAACAGCAGAATCTGATACAGTCAGTTCTAATTTATTCTACACTTATTTTGTGCTCCTATTGATCATATTTGCTATTTTAGATTAGCTAGAAAAAAATTTCATGATGAAACAACAAAACGACGATTTATTGTTTACATATCTAAATAAAATTGAAGATTTTCTGTCGTACGTTTATCAGTTTGCTGACTTACTTTTTTATATCTCATTTTATGTTTTTTTTTGTATTTAGTTCTGATGAACAACGACACAAAACATTTCAAAATTATGTAAAGCAATTTTCAGATATGAAATGTTCAATTTTACCGGAAGTCGAACTTTCAGTTCATGTCAACGGTTTTAACAATGAACAAATATATCAACAACTCAAATCAATAAATGATAAACGTCTCAAAGTATTCATGAATTATATTGTTAAAAATAAAAATAAAACTAAAACATTTGGTGACATTCTTGAACCTCCTAAAGTTGAGGAAGCAGATAATGAAGAGATTATTACAACAGATACTGAAGTTCCAGAACAAGTACTGGAGAAAGAGGCAGATAATCTACGAATTGTGAAGAACAAGCAGAGAAAATCAGTCACGTAAGTATTAAAATTACTCTTACACATTATTCTATAGATATCCGTTGTTTGTTTATTTTTAAGATTTTTCGATATGAATGCTATGTCAACATTTCTTGAAGAGCAAGATGCAAACGAATCTACTGAGTATGTAGACGAAAAATGTTCTTTGCTAATACAAATCTTTTTTTGTTTTTACAGACCAACAAAAAAAACACGCAATAGCGAAGTCGATACAGACGATGATTTTGATCTCGATGAAGATGACGATTTATTGTTACCCGACGCCGAAGTATGTAAACGAAGCTCTCTCATTGAACATCCAAGAAATACTTTGTTTTTTTTTGCTCTTTTTAGCAAGGTACAATGTATGAAGACTTTTTTGACCCTCCTAAAACCATCAAGAGCAAAGAGAAAAAAGAAAAGAAACAAAAAAGGTATCTTTTATACAGTATGAATAATGAAAACGAATTATATTTAATTTTTTATTATAGGGCGATAGATGATCAAGCAGAAATCGACAATTTTAAGGATAAAATTGACGACGATGATCAGAATGATCTGGAAGGGAAGTCAGATTTTGAAAAACATCAAATACAAGTAAGATGAGTACGGTGATTGATCGATATCTGCAATTTAAACTAAGATTTTTCATTTATAATTTAGTTAAAAAAACAAATCAAGTCGATTGAAGAAGAGATGTTAAGTGCAAAACCATGGCAGTTGAGTGGTGAAACAGATAGTTATAAGCGACCGGAAAATAGTTTGTTAGAAGAATATTTACAATTCGATCGAAATACAAGATTACGTATGCGTATTTGTATAATTGCTAGAATTATAAATAAAATAAAAAAATCTTTGATTTTTTACTTCAGCCCCTGTCATAACAACGGACACGACTAATTCAATTGAGCAATTAGTGAAACAACGTATTCGCGATAAAGCGTTTGATGACGTTGTTAGAAAGAAAAAAACGGCGGAGGATGCGAATGCAAAAACTTATAAAAAAGATGTTATACTTGAACATGAAAAAAGTAAAATGAGTTTAGCACAAGTATACGAGAAAGAATATGTTAAACAACAAACGGTAAATGTAGCAAATTCTCTATTTTTTATAGTACATCCTATGAACTGTATTTTTCTGTCGTTTTTAGCACGAAGAAATCGAGAAAAAAGATGAACGTCATGAAACAATAAGAAAAATGTTACAAAAATTATTTGTCGAATTTGATGCATTGTCAAATTTTCGTTTTACACCTAGACCGGTATGAGAAATTGTTTTTACTTTGATAATGCTTTATTTCAATTCTAATTGATTTTTATCATCTTTTTCAGCCAGTTCCTGAAGTCACGGTCGTAAATAATTTACCAGCAATTATGGTCGAAGAAATTGTGCCAACAACAGTAAACGATGCAACGTTACTTGCGCCCGAAGAAGTACATGTATGTCAACTAAATGCTATTTACGCAAACAGCTATTTTAACTGGTGTTAGCTGAATTTGATTTTTTTAGATAAGACCAAAAGGTGATGTTAAAAGTGCAACAGAAAAAACAAAAACAGACAAAAAACATGACAGACGTTTATTAAAACAAAAACGAAAAGAGAAAGCGCAGGAGAAAGAAAAAACCATAACAACAGAAGCCAATGATGAGAAGAAACAAACACAAGGTAAAACTTCATAAAACTCTAAAAAATATATTTGTTCTAAGAGCAAGAAAACTAGTTTAATCTAGTTTTCACTGATTGTTCTTGAAGAGAATTTGTTTTAAACTTAAACATCTTAATAATATGAATATTATCATTTTTAGAAGAAAAACGTGCTCTTTTGAAAAAACTAGGCAAAATGAAGAATGTCCGAATTGAAAAGGTACTTAAATTTTATTTTTTATAAATATCTTTGTGTTTTTATATAATTTATTATTTTAGACGGATAAAAAACATTCTAAAACAAAAACAGCCCGAGGCACGACACAATTTTTTCAACAATTACAACAAACAACAACAAGTACAGTAGAAAAACGTCGTCGTCCTGATTCGTCATTTTCTACGGCTAATTCGAAAAAATTGAAACTTTAGCCAAATAAATCGTTTTGCTCCTTGTTCTGTAGACATCGTATCGATGTCTCTTTGTTATTTTTTTATAAAATAAATTAAAAAATACTAAATGAACGCGATCGAAGGATTATCTAACAATATCACAGCTTTTATTCGGAAGTTTTGAAAATCTTTGATAATAATTTAAGTAAATCATAGTTTTAGCAAATGAAGAAAACAGTACTTTTATCCGTGACTTCAATCCACATTTTATATTTTCTTTATTATCAACAAAACAAAGAAACTACAAATATTTTATCTATTAGAAAAATAACATCATTGAAGAAGATTACTGTATAAGTCAATAATAAGAATAAAAAATAAACATGTTTCGTTGTAAAAAAAAAGAATCTTTTCTGCATTAATCATATGAAATAGGAATCCCTAACATGTCTAGTAATAAGTGTTTTTCTATTAACACGTTTTAAAATATCAAAAAAAAGCAATAACTACAGTAATAGCAAATACAATAGAGCAACAACTAAAAACAATAGCATGCATCATTGTGTGCGTGTATCTGAGTTCGAATCTGATTATAAAAGAAAAAACATCAGTAATAAGAAAAATACAGATGTATATGTAAAAAGTATTGAGCTTTATTTATTACCTGAGTAAGCCATCGAAAAAAAAATGGCAGCATGTTGGAATGTTAAAAGTGTAGAAACTAACAGAAAGTAATTCGAAAAAAGTATCAGTTATCTAGAGTTTGAGAAAAGTGCTGTTCGACAACAGCGAAGAAAACACATTCAAGTGATAGAAAAGCTAAACAAGTGATGTTAATATACACAATAGAAAAACGAGAAAATATAAAAAAAATTTTTTTTATCACGTTTAGTTATAAATGAGTTAATACCACAGTGAGAGCACCACTATTATATAGATAGACAATTAAATAAATCGAACTTAACTTGAGATCGTAGAATGTTAGTTGCAAAGTTGATACGATCATATATAGAGGAAAATTATTTATAAAAAAAATGTATTAATACATAGTTGATGAAGTTCGCCTGTTGCCTTGGTACGACAGGAGGCAGTCTTTTAAATATAGTTTCGATCCTTTAGTATGGTCATTGTTTTCTCGCTATTACCAGCGTCTTGTTTAAAATCAGATAAGACGTTTTCATTTGATTTTAAAGTACGATTTTGTGAAGTTTTTGATTTACCTAAATAACAAAGCATAGGCAATTTCATTGATTCAACAGACAGAATAAAGAAAAGCTTCAGCAAACAATATAATTGATCATTTGAAACACAAATTTCTTTACTGCGAAACTAGGATAGATAGTATGAAGAAAAGAAATTTGACTACACAGCATATCATTAAGTGAAACGAAACATATTAGCACGGTGAAGATGTTAAATAATCCGAGACACCTATCTAGCACTTACCACTAACAAACTGGTATATCACGAGTTAATAATGCTGACGATGTTGCTGTAAAAAGATTACAAAACAACATCGAATAACGTACAAAACAAGATTTTTTAGTTCGGAACGCCTATTGCAAAAAAAAGGCAAAAGTTTTAAGGAAAAGCCATCAGCAGAACGGCCAGAGAACCAGACGATGATTTATCAAACTTTCGGGGCAAAAACTCTCAAAAAGAATATAAATTATTGAACAACAGTCGGGATTAAAAAAAATAAGGCTCCGGGCGTTTAATACACACAGTTCAACACGAATACAGTCGTACTCATCGTACACACACTCCTGGCTTTATTGCAAACGCTGTTAGCGATCGCAAGAAACAAAATATCAAATTTGGAGGATGTTAAATAACAAAAATTCCTTAGAAGTAACAAGAACTGACATTTGTGTAAAAATATCTTGTTTTTCGCCCGATGAATACAATAGGAGAATGCCAAAGGGCACAATGTAGAAGAGTTTGCGCGGTTGTCAAGAAAGATGAGCATGTTTTCGAGATACGGAGATCAATAATATTGGCTATGTTTGTATTCACATCTGATTCTGATAGAAAACAAAAAACAATATACTCGCTACACATTGTGTCAAAATATCGCGCTGAAGAAAATAATCTTTACACGAATAGGTACGAAAAATTGTTACCCTGCGAGCAGAAGATGAGTTTTATTAAAATAAAAGAGACAATCCAATGAAAATTTGCAGGATGCACTGGAGATCTTACCTATACCAGGTCGCCGTCTTCTCTGAGGATTTAAGATATTTGTATCTTTTAATGCGGATCGCAAATTTGATACAACATTAACGTCTTCATCTGACGGTTTAAAGAATGTATTTTGTTCATTTTTATTTTCATTTCGTTGTCGTTTTTTGCCCTCTTCAATGATCTGTTTAGCTATTTGAGCACGACGAAGTTTTTCTTCTTGTTCACGACATAAACGATTTTCTTGTAAACACGTCTTGTGAGAAAACAAAAATAGAGTGATCTATCTTGCCTTTTGATAAATTATCGAGATTGCTTACAGAAAAGATTGTACAAAATGCTTTTAAATCTGCAAAAAATTCATTCAAACTATATTTCTTCCCATCCATTGTTAAAAAGTCACATAAATCTTGAAAAGCATTTGCCATTTTTGTATTCAATCGTTCAAGACGTTCAACGTCATCATGAGCATGTTTGACAAAATTCTAACAAAATAAAAGGACTATTATGAATCAAGTTTAAAGAGTGAGACATTTAAAACACAACCTCCATTGCCTCAACAAAACGATCATTTGGATCTTGTAGAGGCGTTTTTTTACAATTATCCAAATCTAACTGTGCATTATTCACACGTGATTTGATTTCTTGTAATGTTTTTTGTAAATCATTTGTATCGACTATAAGAACCAAAAAAATATTGACAAATGTCTACAGTACTAGAAAATAGAGTACATACTTTTGGCTGCAACTTCAGTAACACCTTGAAATTCATCTAAAAATTTGAGCAGGTCGGGCTGGTCCTTTTCAATCTCTTGTGCCATAAAATGTAATAATGTTCGTTTTCCATCGTTTGCTTTTGTTGCATGTAACTGAAATAAATGTATTATTTTTATCTGTCCTATGTATACTATAAAATGGTACACACTCTTGGTAGAAATGTGATATCAAAACCATAAACAGGTTCGTATGATTTGGCACTTGAATTCATGTAGTTTCCAACTGTCAAAATTAGTTCAAGTATTTTATGAAATCGTTGTGATTTTCGTACAGTTTCACAGGCATGACGTCCAGCTACGAGATGCTGAAAAGATCAAGAATATTAAATAAGCACGAACAAAATTAAGTAACTTTTACCTTTTCTATTTCTTCTAATTGTTCTTTATATCGAGCTTTGAACAATAGAGTTTTAATTCGTTGCGGTAAACGTTTGATATCACTGATCTAGAAGATAGCCCAACTCAATGAAATTTAGTTATTTTTGACTATGAACATACAGCGCAAAAATATTGTTCCGAATCTGGTAAATCATTCATTTCATGTTTTAAATCCAGTAATTTTTTCAACTCTTCTGGTGTTGGTAATGATCTGTCGAGTTGGCCTAATAAATCACTTGTTAAATGGTCACTATCACATGACATTAACCACTGACGAAATTGTTGTGGAGTTGATTTAAGTTGACTAAACATGATGGCTAAACAGAAAAGTGTAAAAGATTAGTTTTCCGTCGATGAAACAAATAAAATGCACACTTACCAAAGTTTTGTCCAGCACGGGCGTCAAGTACACGAAACTGTTTTGTTTTTTTAGTTGTTGCTTCATTCTCGCTTAAATCTGTATTTAATCCTTTGACTAGGAATAAAAGAAAAGGTGCTGAAATCGATAAAAGATGGTACTCATTTGTACTTACATGCCGCAGATTTTGTTGAAAAATTTTCTTTTAATGACGAAAAAAAAGTTTTATTCTGATATTTTGTCTCATCGATATTGACCCATAATGATTCTTTTTTAATCAAATGCGGATTAACCTTAAACAGAGATACATGTTCAACAATAACAGATAATAAAAAAGAAATTAACCATTGACTTTACTTTATTCCAATTGACTTTCTTTATAGCTTCATCTACAGTATATTTATGTTTTGCTGGTAAATAGTCGGGCAACGGTGGCGGACCTAAAGGGAAAATAGTCTTATTACACTAAATTGACACAAGAAAAAGCTACGATGAGTATTGTTACCTAAGAGATGGGTGTTTCAGTCATTGGGGATGGCGGTGGAACAATGCCGCTCAAAAAAGGAGATGAAATGTCAAGAGAAACAGAAAGTAGCGTGGAAGGGATCATAGAAATACCTACAAGGGAGAACACAGACAAATATTTTTATCCGTTACACGTTAGACAAGAGTGAAAGGCGAAGCTCAAGAATGAAACGCAAATGCACTGGAAAAGGAGAAGCAACCAAAAGCAAGACCAAAGAAAGCATTAGAAACACAACAACAAAAATTAAGAATTGTGAATGAAAGTAGAATCAATTTCTAAGTATCCAGTTCACAATGTACAGCGAATCAAAGCAAACACTAATTAATCTGAGTCGGTTTAATATCTTCTCATTACAAAACTAAAAAGGTGATGTATAAAAGAATTTTTCTTCTGTGATCAATTTCTGCTGTATATTAGCGAATATAAATCTTAATCGATACGTAAGTTTCATAGTTTAAGCATTTCTTTGAAATCAAAACTTTACCTGGTGGTGCTTGAGCGCCGCTCATTCCCGGCGGTGGTAGAGGGGCGTTTGAACTCGAACTGAAGAATGGAGGAGGAAGTGGAATGTTGGAAGAAGCAGAAAATGGACAAGAGGGTGCTGTCGGAATATTGCTTGAATCGAAAAACGGAAAAGGAGGTGGTGGTGGTATATTTGTTGATGGTTGAAGATCAGTTGGAATTGTTATCTGATGAGGACCTTTGAATATATCGGCATATTGTTTTTTAATATTTTTTGCTGTTTCCTCGTCGACCTAAGACGAATAAAGTTTCCAAAGATTACTTTGCAGAACAATTAAGAGTCTTACATTTGTTAATAACAAATCAATAAGCTTATTTAATTTTTCTTTATTTTCCTCTAAATATTCAATTCGTCCTTTTAATAATCCAATATTAACATCATGTTCAGCTGATAAAACGCTTGACGGTGTGTTCATTGTATGCGATATATCACTTAAAGAACCATCTGCACGAATCGATGATGGATCACTGACTCCAGAATCTGCTTCGCTACTAAGAGACCATGTATCAAAATCTGGATCGCGTGCCTGTTTGGAAAACACAATTTTTGTTATACATTCATCAATTAATTTTAGATAAGCATATCTAAAAATAAATAAGAATAAAAATTGATGCTAATTGTTGGTGAGATCAATTTACCTGACTGCTGGATCATCTCTAATACAAATTAAACGATTTAATATACTCGATAAAATATGTTCTGATGTTGTCCCATGCACTAATTGATAAAAATATTCAAAACAAGAGTGAGAATTTGACCAAGATCCCGAAATTAAATCAAGTTTTATATTCATTGATTGATAATCTTCTTCAATCTTTTTATAAAATAAATCAACTTGTGTTACTGCATTTTCTTTATATTTTAGATCAGGGCATTCATCAATTTTCTTTTGTAATTCCTAAACAAACGAATGTTTAACGTTTTAAATGGTCCAGAAATACTACACCTTCTCACTTCAAAACGTTTCTTAAAACCAGATCGAAACAATTCACTTCTAAGATGATAACGATGTTCGGTTGATAATGTCACAAATATAGCGTTAATACACATCAAATAATCACCCTAAAAAAGAAAAAGATTGATGAAAATATTGACTATTACATTATTTAATAATCGACACCTACAGAAACGTCAATTGTATTATCTAAACCGTCAACTAGACAAGCAAAACGTTCACGTTTATGACACCATTTTCGAGCTGATGTAACCAGAAATGCTGCTATATCTCGACCGTTTGTGGGACTAAAAAAGTGTAAGAAAAAAAACGAGAATATACGATTTAAATAAAATGTTACTTTAACTTACTTTGATTCATTTGGCATCGCTAGTGTAAACAATACAATGGCACAACTATGTTTCGTTTTTGTTACACGTTCGTCTTTTTCATCGTATAATAAATTCAATACGTTTATCGTACATCTAGCTATATCCATTGCTAAACGTTCTTTCAATGAATTAAAATTCCACTAAAGAAGATATCAGTATTTTTAAATAAAATTCATAGTTTATCTTTAACACTTACACCTAAATTTAAATAGTTTTTGAATGCTTCAATTCCCGCTCCAATTGTATCGTATAAATTATTTATTTTCTCTTTTCTTGGATCATTGTCATGATTTATTTTCCTATAATCAAATAAAAACTTACATAACTAATTCGAAAAACATACATACTCTACATTACTCTCGAGTCAATTGAACTTTTTCAATAAATATGTTTAGAGCTGAACACAATGAGTTTGGTCCACGATTATTTTCACCAAATATTTTACTCCATCTAGAAGAAGAGAACAAAAAAAAACCGATGAACTGGTCCTATGATAAACAAAAAGAGATAAATACATACTTTAGTCCATATTTTTTTAATGAAAATGCCACTTTATCAAAAATATCTTTACTATGTTTTGGAAGGTTGTCAATCGAAATACTGTTCAAAAAATTGATTTGTACCTCTGGTGCATTTTGACCGCTCATTTCATTCTTTCAAAAATAAAAGAGATAATGTTACAAGAGATATATTAAATGATGATAGTAAAGAGAACAAAGAAGAAATCTAATATTTTGATAAAAACTTACTGCTGCAAGATTAGAATGCGAGATTAGCATTGCTCTCATATGTTGCACACTCATTTGTTCAAATGTACGCTTTTTTGTTTCATTTCCCGTGAATAAATCATCCTAAAAAGAAAAAAACATTTTAATTTAACTTTTTAATAAAAGCATAAAACAAACATACCATAATTGTTTTGAATCTTTCTCGTAATTCTTCCTCAGAGAGTGAATTAATTTCTGGCTCATTATTTGATACCGTTATCGTTTGACTAACAGGATTTAAATCTCCATCATATGTCGATGATTGTGATGTGAATGATGTATTAATTGTACCATGACTATTGTTGTTGTCAGAGCCGCTATGACCAACAGTATTATCTATGCCGTGATCAAATGGTATTCCACCTCTAGATTTATGAGCTTTTGGCAATCTCATTGACGCCTAGAATAGAAAGAAAAGAAAAGAAGATATGACAAATTAAATGTTAAAGAACAAGAATTTACCACATAATTTTGAACTCTCGAAGATATTGTTCCCTGAATATAAAACAATATATGAAAGATTTATGAGAAAATTTTACAGCTCTCCTCACCCCTCCTTCTTTTTTCTTATATTCTTTCCCATCACTCATTTCGATTGATCAATATAACGACAAGATAATTGCAGTATCAGATCTATTTCATTTTCTACAACAATAAAAAAAAATTCTTACAAACTTATATTTACTTTTTGTACATTATAAATACGATAGTCCGAATAACAGGTCAACAAAAAAAATCATAATGAGATAGCCTAGAATATTAATAATTATGTGCTCTTATACACACGGCTCTCTATAAAAACAAAATTTCACAAAAATCAAAAAAAAACAATAGATTTATTACAAACACATTTACACATACGCGAAACTTTGTATACATAGCTTATTCTATCACTGTTATCCCGAAAAATGTTACTTAGTTTAACAGCAACGTTTTTCTTGTTTTAATAGATCCTCAATTGAACGAACTAGCAAAAACTTTGTGAAATAATACCATATATAACATCTCATATATTGAGTACCGCAAATCATACTAGCGTACGACTTTTTGTTTTTATGGAATTAGAATAATAATTTCATTTCTCTAATGTGCATCGGCATTATCTCCTGGACATAATTGTTCCAACTCTTCTTCGTCTGAAAACATAACTCCACACCAAAGACAGTAGAAATGTTTCTCACGCAAATAAGATGTTAGTCTTTCTAATTGACATTCCAAATCTAATAAATCAAATTGTTCTTCGCTCTCATCACCGTCATCTGCCACCTCATTATCGACAATGATTTCATCTAGTTGTTTTTTCCATAATATATTTTCAGTTAGTCCTATCTCTTTATCTAATCTTTCACATATCGTTTGACATTTGTTGATATCGATTTGTAGTCGTTTATTATGAAATTTTTGTTTCATTCGATCTTGAAATGTTGATTGTATGTGTTTAATATTATTTTCACGTTTAATTACATTTTCTTGACGTTTTTGTACTATTTCTTTTTCTTTTGTTTCTTGTCCTAAACCGGTTCGTGACGTATGAATTTTAATCGTCAATGGTTCAATTAATCCCCCTTTCTGCTCTGTTTCTCGTCCCAGTTTTGTTCCTTCACGATAGCCCATTTTTTTCAGTAACTGAAAACCTTTATTGTCGTTTGTAATCGCTGTTGTTAAACCTTGTTCACGTTGTTCTTGTTCTAACAAACGGCGTGGTTTTTCTTGTTTCTGAACAGATTCTGATCGTTGGTTTGTTGGAAGTAAACGTTTATGATTTAACGATTGTGGACCTGCCAATTTATCTGCCACTGCTAGATGAGCATCTGACATATAATCGTCGTCTTCCTCCTCCGTGACGTTTTGTTGTTCAACATCATTTTTGTCATCAATATCAAGTTTTAATTTTTTTGAACCAGATTGTTTAAACATGAAAGAATGAGAAGGAGATCTAAAATGAAGGGAAACAAAATCAGTATTTTGACCGGTCATATTTACAGGGGCGTAGATAACCTTCTCCCGCTTTTGAAAATTATTTCGATATCTTTTCTAGAATCCCAAATAGAAGAAACGAATATATTTTTTCCATCAGTGGAAAACTGTTTTTCTCCCCTTGCCTTTTATATGCAGATGCGTTACTTTTACTTTTCTCCAGGATAGTTTGTTTGCAAAGTTTTATGCTTATTCAACAAACTTCTTACTTAAACGTAAACTTCTCGTTTGTTTGAAAATGTTTATGTTTGTTTGAAAAAAACTCACAGAAAAAAAAACGCCGCAATAGGTATGATATTGCTATTGTTCTGAATAAAGTATCATCCATAACAAAGTCTCTGTTCAAACAATTGAACTTTTACTAAGTGACAATTACACATCAGTTATCAACAACCTGTGAGGGAACAATTCAAAAATGAAATGCAATAAAATGTGTACCGATAATTTCGTATCTGATGTAAGAGTTTGACTGTAGAATATTATATTAATGACACTTTCGTAAAATTTGTGAATAGATTTGTGGAGAAACACAACAACAATAGAATTCATCTCTCTTAACGGACATATAAACTTTAGAATATATCTTTTATTTCCTAGCGAAAATCAATATACTTAGTGGCAGCTTCAGAAAAAAAATTTAAGGATTCATAGATTAAAAATAAAGTTGATTCGAATGACTAATGGATTACTCATGTTACAAATCATAATAATCCTGATTTGATTTTATATGCACATCAGATGCACAAAAGATTTGTCTCGACTAGAAATACTTCCAAAAGTCTGTATAAAAGTACATAAATGCTAGTAAGAGATGAAAATATTTTTATTAATTTTGAATATTTATCTAAAACTTCAAAGTTCATTAATCGTAAATAATCTAGTATCAGAAAGGGCTCATGACGTATGACCGTAACTTTTGATGCTCTTAATATTTCTTTAGGTAAAGTTATATAAAATGAACTGATTTGCATTTCGGTTCCTTTTCATTTAGTTTTGCCTTTACTATCTTAGTATTGTAAATGATCTTTAATACGGAATCCAAATTATTTGTAAAACTAACATACGGGAAATAGCTAAATTATCCATCTTTAGCACGGTTGTTTTTTTATAATTTCTTGAAAATATTTCAGAACTTTCTTTTTGAAATACTTAAATAGTAGTCAACCTTTCTAGTATTAGATTATTTACGCTTAATGAAGTTTTACAGTGTACAGTTAATATAGCTGTAGCTTGATATAAAACAAACTAATTCACATTCTCAGAATGTAAGTAAAAGTTTAGATATGGACAGTATTTCAGAAGAAACTATCTCACATAATACTGGTTTTAAGAGAATCTCGATAAATAAAAGTATCCCACAAACTAAACTAAACAAACGCAAGAATTGATACCATTTGAAATTTTGGGGTGTCGAGTTATGGCTGTAGACGGACAATTAAGAATGAGGACACTAGTAATCAAGAGTGTATTGATCGGGAAAATAGACTGTACGCGTACATCCAACAATAAAATCTTACTATAAATCTAACAGATAATGACAGATTCGCATCTGCCGTTTTTCGATGCCATATATGAAAAATGTCCTTTTTGTTGTTTTCTACCAGAAATGTCAACTGAAAATTTTGGAGATCAGAAATATTAAAGAGCAGAATATCTTTTTTTGCCGAAAAACGCTGTAGTACTTTTAAATTTTAGCTGTTTCGAACCAGGTCTAATCTTTCTTCTTCGTGTTTTTTCTTTGTCTAATTTTATCTTTCGAGAAAAAAAGATTTTTACACGATGTCTGTATTTCAGTAGTTCGTGTTTCAAGTAAACTGTAAACAATTAAAACAACACACGAAACCATAGACAACACATAAATTTTTGCTTTATGTTTATGAGTATCACTTTTTACAGATCGGGTTCTGAACATGACAAATCATACAATTGTGTACAAGTAATATCAACATTCAGTCTTTGCAGTAATTTAACATTTTTCTGTCGGATCTATCTTCTCTAGTACACAACTGAAAAGGGTTAAAAGTCAGAAGAATAACCAGAAAGTCACGAACCGTTTAGAAACGGATCTTAGAAAACTTCGCAAACTTGTTTTCATCTTCTGACTGCGTTATCAGCTTTGTTCTGTTTCGGTTAGATGTGGTATAAGGGATGAAACGATCTCAGTCTAGGATCGGCTCAACACAGTTTCAGAAACTTCCGAAGAACAAGCTCAGTTTCTTGAGACCAGGGAGTCGTATTAAAAAAAACTTAAGTTATTGACTTAAGCAGTGGTTTAAGATCGATTTAAGTCCGGGGACTTAAACCGTATATTACGAAAAGACTTAAGTTGGTGATTGTTTACTTTTTGAAAGTCGCTGGCAACAGTGGCAAACTTGGGACAAAAACCCACAAAATAACGAAATATTCATTCTCTAAACTTAAAAAGCCGTTTTCGTAGAATCGTATTGTTAAATGTCTGAGCTATTCGAAAAAATGTGTCAATGACTTAAGTTCGACCTAAGCTTTCGGTCTTAAGTTTAAGACTACATTTCCCACAACTTAAGTTTTTTCGTAATACGACCTCCAGACAAATAAAAATTTCTAATTACTTTTCATCGGGGATGCGTTTCTAAAAAAACTTAAGTCAAGCAGAGGTCATGCAGTAAAAACCATTCGTATTTTACACAGCTTAGATTGTTTTACAGCAGTTTTCTAAAGAAAATCTCTGAAAAATCATGTTCAGTCTAATTACGATGGGTTGGATAGGTTACGCGCTTCAAATAAAGAAGTTACAAAATTTAAACAATTTTTTACTTAAAAGCTGAAGAGAAAACTTAAGTGAGATCGAGAAGTGACTTAAGTTAAGTAATGTTTGAGAAACACGCTTAGCTAACAAATTGGACTTAAGCGAAATTTTCGCTTAAGTTTTGCGTAAGTTTTTTTAAGAAACTAGCCTCAAGGCCACATTGTTCGGAACAAATGGTGAATTAACATAAAGAGCAGTAGACATAATAAAAAAGCATCAGTAACACCAAATTGCTTATTTCCATGTTTTACCACATAGATGACAGCTGTCTGTCTAACGAGCCAATCTCTTCACGAACAAAAACAGCACAGCGGATTTTCCACCTTATAGTGAAATCTTTATTTGTATTTCTTCTAATAACAGTTCTTCACAGGCGACGTAGTCAGCAGGTTCAGTAGCCTTGAGCCTCTTCTGCCTTTAGCATCAAAACATTTTTTTCAGTAAATTTCCTATAAAGGAAGTAGGATAAGAAGTGTTCCATCCTTGAACAAATCGGATATCTAACTGTACCATCCGATTCAGAATGTGTGAATTGGTAGGAAAATCTGAATTCTCATCTGTGAAGCATTATTTAGATATGAAAATAGGAGTATAACAATCAGAAGGAAATATGCCTATCACATATTAAATTTTGTAAAAGGTGTGTTTTTGCATGTTTTAAACAATGAAAATTCGAGTTTTGTAAAAAGTCAGGAGTTGATCAGAAGACCAACAGGAAAAGTATTAGGCAGTTTTTTTGAACAAGCAAAATTTCATTCCCGCAAACACTTCCCAAGTCCACTTTCTTATCGCATATCGCGCCGCGAATCTCTTTAAAAATTCGTGGCGTGATCGCGTAACGTGTTCGCTGTAACACTCGTGAAATAAGATGCGGTTATTAGCGATCGCGACTTTCTCGCGCTCATATAAAAGTCAATCTTAACTCCCGAATATAATGAAACAGACACACATATTTTTTAAGAAACCGACAAGAACCAAAATAAAGCGAATATGGAGAATAAACCGTCTGCTAAACTGTCATGATATTTTTGCAACATGACTGTATTTTTCTGATCAGCGAATTTATTTTAACAGTTCTTGATTATTTAAGAGATAATTATAAAATTCTGTACAATCGAAGCAAGAAAAGAATTGGAAATCAGTGGAATTTTAATCAAGAGAAAAGTCTAAATATCAGGAGTCTGTTGGCCAAATCAGGAGATTTGCGCACTTGGTTTTGAAGCGAACATTAATGTTTTGGATGCCTGCAGTAATATAAAATATTTTGATCACAGTAGAAGAATTCATACTAGCGAGGACTGAAAATTCTTTTCTAGCGTAATTGAAATAACGAACTTTTAGTAAATTCTTCAGAGCACTAGTTTTTCAAACTTTCGTAAAAACGTTATGAAACAATTGACAGTTAAGCTATATGAGTACAACAAAAATACTGGTGTGTTTTGTTACCATCTGTAATTTAATTGTTGTTCTCATAATTGTTATAAAAGCTCAGCAAGTTTGTTGAGTAAAGAATCTTTCCTAGAGACATCTACAGCACTTATGGTTCGTCGTGCATATTATACCTTGTATATTATGGATATCACATCTGTTCACATTTGCGTGAACAAAAATTCCATTGTGTAGTAATGTAAGGTTTGATCATGGAATAAATAATCAAATAGAAACACAACTGTCTGTTTGTCTGACCGTCAAACAAACGGGTGTGTTTGTGATAGTTTTAAGCAAATGTTATTATTCTTGTTTTTCCGTATTCCTTGAATTCAAAGTATTGGATGATCTAATATTATTTACAAAACAAAACACCCCGGTAACGATAAATATTGATTTCGATATAGTTCGTGATCAATATCCATTTTTGAAAAACAAGTTTTTTAAATGGAACTCATGACAAATATGTGAGAGATCGATGGATGAGAAAGAATAGAATAGTGGTATCTACATTCGTCCTCGCTGTTGCCACAAAACCTTCATTTTAATGGATAACTTTTCTTTAAAGAAATTCTTTTTCTTTCTTCGGAAGTAGTATAAATTGAAAGTTTCAAAAATTTCTCCAAATCTTAGCTTTTTCTTCTGTTTTGTAGATGATTTGATTAGATTACGAAATATACTCATTGATTTGTGATAACTTATCATTAAGTTCTAAGCCATTGTCTTTGTGTTTTGATTTGCCAAAAGTACACGTGAGAAGAATCCTCGAGTCGAGGAGAGGATTCACATACACATTTTGGTATGTGTAAGTGTATACATTTATTAAAGATCAAATGTTTTTCTTCTTGTTTCATCCCGTATAAAGCGTAACAACAAACAAACATATAAGCGCATCTATGGATAATTGGTTGGCATTGTGAATTTATCAAATTTTTCCACTATTATTACTACATAATGATTCGTCGAATTGTTTATGATGTTGAATTTCGTGTATTAGTTAAAGAAAAATTAAAAGCTGCTGATAGTGTACTTTTAACGGGTTCATGTCAGGAATTAGGCGAATGGATACCTCAGAAATGTTTAACGCTTAATCGAGAATCATCATCACCTACAGAAGAAATATGGTCAACAAATGTTAAAATCGTTGGTACTGGTCATACTAAAATATATTATCGCTATTTAATTGCACAAATTGTACGATGTGATGAGGATATGAATTTAATTATTAAAAAATGGGAAACATTCAAAGAGCCAAGAGTAATTGAATGCGATAAAGGGCCAAAAGTAGATGGTGATTATAATACTAGAACAGCAACGACATCAAATGTAACACACAACATTGATAGTACAGATGAATTTCCAGCAATATTTGGAACATATAAAGGAATATGTCGAATCGATATTGGTTGGTTAACAGGTCAAACAGAAGTAAGTGTTACATATTGATTTGAAAAAAATAAGAGAAATGTATAAACAAAATCTCTTGCTGCGTGGTATAATGTATTTTTCTGTCTCTAGATTCAACTGCGTTTTCATAGTAATTATATGCATATTTGGAGTGCAAAACTACGCAATAACAAATTTAGTTTAAAAGTATCTCCCATTGGTAAGATAACTTTAAAGTTTCTCTTTTTTCTCAGCTTGCTGCACTTTTTTCTACAGATTTATCATATCAACAAGACAATGAAGAAGTATCATCCGATTTACCCGTTCAACAGTACTCACCAACGTCAAAAGTATTCACCCAATCGGCTATATTGCGTAAATATTGCTGTGAGACAAGTTTTCAAAGTGATTATGGAGCTGTAGTAGAAAAAGATGATTATTTAATAGTTAAAGTTCAAACATTTGAACCAGAAAATGTTGCTTATCATATTGATTTTTATTTGGTTGATGATAATACGACTATCAGAAAACACGTTGGTTTTGCATATGTTTTACCTATACATTCAAATCAAGAATTAGGTGATAATAAGCATTTGACAAGAATTGTACCGATTATCGGTCTAAAACATAACCCGTAAGAGTTAGTTATGTTTATTTAGTCATCAGGATAATTGCAGTTATTTTCTATTTACTTCAGAATCGGACAAATAAAGATTGATATTCAACTCATTACACCACTGAAAGATATAGTACAAAAATTTTTCGTTTCGTCGTCAAAATATTGGAGACAAGGAAGACGAGTTGTTAATGTTGGCCATCGTGGTTTAGGTGTGTATTTTCAAACTGTGCTAAAGAGTAGAATTTGTTACTGATAAAGCAATGTGTTTTCAGGCAAAACAAATACAGAGCATATTCCATCAAAATCACAACAACAACAAGAAAATAGCAAAGCAAAAAATAATGTGGGAAGTGAAAATGTCACCACCGGCCAAGAACATGAGTCATCTAATAGAATAGTAAACGCTTAACACCACTCTGTACTCTAACTGAATTTAGAAACAACTTCCATTATTATTATTATTATTAATAAATAATTTTCTTAAGAGTTTCACACCACCGATTCTACCAACGAGACCTGTTCAGTCGCATTTTGTCAGTGAAAATACGGTAAGAGATAAAACCTGAATTAATACCGTATCGTTCTGAAATATTTTTTTTTGATTATTATAGTTGGCATCATTCAAAGCTGCTTTCGATGCAGGAGCGGATTTTGTTGAATTCGATGTACAATTATCCAAGGATAAAGTTCCTGTTGTTTATCATGATTTTCAAGTAGCAATAACACTGAAACGGAAAGAGCCACAAGCTGAACTCTTTTTGGTTGGTGTTAAAGATTTGAGTTTACCACAATTACAATCATTAAAAATATATCACGCTTCAAAGCATGATGTACCAAAACCGGAAGATGATTTAGATGAAGATGATCAAAATACGACATTAAACACAAATGTACCAGTAGCAATACAGCTAAACGATAATGTATTAGAGAATGATATTGTTAAAATCAATCATCATCCACCACCACAACAGTCCGAAAAGAAATTTCGTTCTTTGTTTCCAACATTACAAGAATTATTTGAACAACTGGATCCACATCTTGGGTTTAATGTCGAAGTAAAATATGCCATGGAATATAAACAAGGTGGAAGTGAACAAGCACATTATTTTGAAAGAAATGATTATATTGATCGTATTCTATATTGTTTGATGACTTATGCAAAAAAGCGTGTCATTGTTATTAGTACTTTCGATCCTGATTGTGCTTCTATGTTACGGTTGAAACAAAATTTATTTCCCGTACTATTTCTAACGCAAGGTGAAATTCTTACCTATCCACAATTTTTGGATGTGAGGACATGGAACGTAGATATTGGATTATGCTTTGTCATTTCTGAACATTTATCCGGTTTAGCTGCACCTGTAAGTCGAACAATATTTTTATCCAAATATAAAACATTCAATTTGGCCTTTTTTTCAGGTTGTTGATGTTATAGACAATAGTTCTTTTGTTAAACGTGTTAAAGAAAAAGGAAAATTACTCTTTATCTGGGGTGATGAAGCATCGTCAAAAGAAGTGATCAAGACTCTAGTAGAATTACGCGTTGACGGTCTAATTTATGATAGAATATCAGAATTACAAGATGAACCAACAACAATTGAAAATGTCTTTATAGGTTAGTGAAGAGTTTATCGAATCGATATTGTATCATCAAATGACTCACTTTTTAGAGTTATAGTTTAAATCTTTTGTTTTCTATTTAGCTGAAGAACGTGAAGAATTGGAAGTTTTTAATCGTCTGCGAACTCAACAATTAGAACAACAACATTCACAGTTACTCCAAGAATTGGAACGTTTAAAATCTGTTCGTGATAGTAATGGAAAATTGACAACGGATGTTTCAACAATGATAGATTCAACAAAAGATTTTAAAGATTTAATGTGATTCAGAGTTTGTTTCTTATCATTTACCTGATCGCTCTTTTCTTCTTTCATACGATCTCAAAATAATCATCCTTCGCCTTATTTTATTTTTTCTGATATATTTATAAAAGTATCTAGTTATTGTCTTAATGACTTGTCCTTCAGCAATCTGTTCTATATTTTGTTTAAAGAGAAAATGAAAAAGTATGCATTAGTACAAGATAATTTTTACTCTTTATTTTTTAGATAAAAATAAGTTGTAAGCTCAAATATCTAATCGATTAAAATGTTATGGAAATTGATTAATATACTCTTAGCTTATTTGGCGAAACCATGGTTAGATGTACAAAAATATTTTATTGAACATTTCAAAGTTTATAGTTCAAGTTTTGATGAGAAAGCGTGGTATATATTTTATGCAGTAACAACGTTGTTGACATTTGTTGTGGCATTTCTTCTCAGTAGATTTATTACGTTAGAAGATGCTGGTGATGAAGCTAAAGCTCGTTGTTCTAATTTAAGAAACAGACGGCATCGAAAAATTAATTAAAATATTTCTACTTTTTTTCGTGTTTTTGTTTTTGTGTTTTCAAAAAGCTGATTATTATTTTTAGAATAGCTGCTAATAAAAATCATTTTTATTAGTTAAAATTTGATTAATCAGTTTTAATAAATGTATAATTACCTGTATAATATCAATAGAATTAGTCATGTATTTGTTTTTATCTCTATATTTCGTTATTTATTATTTTTACGGTGTAAACTACAAGTAATAAATAAAACCTTGACTCATCCAGTAATGTTCTTCTTGATTTCTTTTAATACCATTACCAGCAAGATAATGTCATTTTTCATTTTGTATTTCGGATAAATTCGATCATCCTTGTTCATCATCGTCATCTCTCCCTTATCAATTGTATCATCGCTTTGTTCATCAATTTTCATAATAAATTTTTTATCAAAAGTCTATGCAAATTTCCTCTCTGTATTTATTATTGATATCAAATACATCCTCAATATTATCATCGTGAATCGGATCTGAAAAGCAATAAAAGAGAAAGAAACGGGTAAACTGTAAGAAGAGGAAGACACAATAAATACTTTGTTCCAATAGACGGATTTGTTCTTACATCAGATTTTGTTATGGAGAAAATAATTGATTATTATCTTTTAAGTGATCATCCGTTATATATATCATATTGGTACAACTTGATGAGATTAGTTTAACAAAAATCCACGTAGTTGAGTAAAAGAAAATCCATCCATTTTTACTAGGATTTCTTAACATAAATGTTTACAACTATCAACAAATACAAGCCACAAAAATTTTGATATGTCCGTTGGATACAGTTCATATCATAGTATATATGGTGGAAAGATGTCGTTGAGAAAATCAAAATTTACTTTCTTATATAATCATTAAAAACGATGCACTGTAACGAGCAACAATGTTTAGTAAAATGCTTACAGCTTTTGAACGACATGATCGTTAGAACTAAAATTTTCAGGTTGTTACTATGTTTAATCTTTATATTCTTTGTCGAAATCTATGAGATTATGAATGTATTGTTCGTTATACTCTGTATCGATTCTTTATGCAATGACTCATAAGAATATGTCAATAATAGAGACCTACACGAGCAACACTTTTTTGAGCGTAGCTCTATCGAGGGTGCTTGTCCACCGCCGTCCGTGGTGTTTTTTTCGCTGCCAGATGCAGAAAAAAACATTTTTCTCTTTGATGTGGTGATAGTATTTTTTTGACGCGTGCCCGTCGAAGAGAGCAATTGTTCGTCGATGTCCGTCCGTGTGTTTTTTGAGCTGCTCGTGCGCATCTGGTACGGAGGAGTCACGGAAATTCCCGTGCCCGTGCAGATCTTTAGTCAATGACCTTTTTTTAACTATGTGAAAATAATGATTCGAAACAAAACAGCATGTAATTGTGTGAAAAATAAAATCAGCTTTATACTTTGAACAATCATTACCCAGCAACTTTCATGAGATGTCATTTTAATACAAAATATAAACTGAAATAACAGAACAATTTGTTGTTCATTTTTTTCTGCTATGTTGTTATTGATTTATATCATACGTATATAATGGACCTACTATTTGATGTTAAACTGAGAGTAAGAAATATGTGCAACAAAAATAATTTTCTTCTTAGAAATGAAAAGTATTATAAGACTTTAAGTTGAACAAAAACGATAGAAATAAAATTTGTAAAAAATAACGTTTTAGAATAGGAAAAAAGCGAATTACTGTTCTTCTTTAGAGAATTATCAAACGTCCAAACAATAGGCGTTCGATGATGATTCGGTATATTTTTTCTCCAATTTGTATTTGTTGTTGGTTTTATTAGTGGTGGTGGATAAGTCGAAAAATTCTCGTCACTATATTCATGATAATCGTGATCATCGTCCTCTTTATCGTGTGAATCATCGTAATCGTAATAGGCATCTGTATTATCATCTTCTGAATCGTGTTCTAGTGGATATATAGATAGGCTAGTTTTTGTTGTAGTAACGAATGATAATATTTGCAGTGTAGTTTTTTTTGTTGTTGTTGATACAATGGTTGTTTTTCTAGATGTTGTTGACTCTTCATCTTCGTAGGCATAATCAGCATAGTCTAATTCATCCTCCTGTTGATCATCGTTTAAACTATCATGCGTATCATTCAATAGTGTAGTTATTGAAAACATGTTCAGTTTTGTGTCATTTTTTAATGTGAAAACGGCAGCTGCATCTGCAATTAAAAATTAACATGATCTCTATATGTGCAAGTTTTAGTACTATACAATTAGACCCACTTTGAGAGTACTCTGTTTGATCAAATATGGCAGATTTTTTTTCAATCTCATTTAAAAGCCATTGTAATCTTAAACTTAATGGCTTGTCAAAATGAGATTTCATCTGAGATCTAAAACAAAATTAAATTGTTTTTATCTGTAGTCAACAAACCATTCATCTTTATTTTACCGTCCATCTATCGATACTGTCGTACCAGTCCAACATGTAGTATTTATTACGGACACTCCCGGTGTGGTACAAATTGAATCTGGCAACGTTGACCAAAATGATTGATGGACCGAAAATGATCGACTAATCATCATCAATTTTTTATGGAATGATGATGTTGTCACATCATTATTTAACGATATCACATTAATTGGTTTGAAAATTGATTTATTGCTCATATTGTTTTCAATGGATGTTGTTCGTTTTAATATTCTATTTGTAGACAAACGTCCACATTGACGTATAATCTTAAAACAGATAATTAAAAATTAAACATTATCTTAAAGTTCAGATATTTACCTCTTTATTTTCCACACCACCAGCATTAAAAAATGTCATTACTGCTTCTGATATTGATATACCAATTGATGAGAGAACATTTTCAAGACCATTAAAATATTGTACATTTTGTATAGAATCTAAAATTTACAACTAAACAGATGATAATAATTATATTTCTCAGAAAACATACATACCAACAAATTTATTCCATGTGTTATCAATACGTGTAATATTACTCAAACAACTTAAAATAACATTTTTACAACTAGAATAACAGGGAAGTTCATTTCGTCCAGCACAAAGATTACAATAGTTTAATTGTGTCATTAAATCAATGCAATGATAATCGGTTGTTATACCCTAATGAGTAATAAAAAACAAAATAATTAAGCATCATTTCATTTTAATCTATTTCAATTAAACAAATATTATTTTTGTCTATTCATAGGACTCTTATAATAAAAACAATTATTTTAAAAAATGTTGAAATGATTAAAAGCTATTTGAGTTGCACACCTAATTTATAATAACAAACAGTTTATATCGAATATTATTGACACATTTATCATAGTGTTTTCGTCACATCAATAATTCATTTGAATTGTTGCTTTATAAATTGTATAAATAAGAAACAAGCTGATGACAGAAATATTTTCATATACATTTATTAACAGATGTTTTGAACATCATAGATGATCATATGCTTCATCGATAGAACGACTTTCTTCTATCTTCTATATGAATGCCATGATAACCTGTATGATACCTACTACTGTATATTGATAAATGACAAAGCATATGGTTCATTTCTCAGTAGAATTGTTACATAATTTGCGTTACAACAAAAAAAAAGAGATAGGTGATAACCTTGAATACAAACGTTTTCTTCTAATTTATAGTATTTCACTATTTAATTTTCATTCCTATAAATGTGTAATGCAATCTACAAAGGTCATATTTATTATTCTTACTGTTCTACTAACATATCTAACATAAAACATTAGGGAACTATCTCAACGATCTCTAGGTTTCAATAATAATAACAAAATAACACAAAGAAACACATCTTTCATCTGTCTATGATAACGAAAAGAAGACACTTCTTACCATTAATGTATATGGACACTTTGAAAATGTCATTTCAATTTCGTCCATTTAACATGCTCTTTCTAAATACTCATGTTAGATATAAGAAATAAATGATAATGTTATAAGTTGAGTATATGAGAAAGTTCCGTACAATGAGATGTTTAGAAACATAAAATGAAAAACGCTAACAGACAGATGATTGATGTTTGACAATCTTGAAACCGATAAGCGGCATATTTCTATACTGTTCAATATCTCATAGCGTGACAACTGTAATTATCATGAACAATTCACGCTAAAGATTTTATTCAAATGCAAGATATGCAGACAAACAAACGGTATTCTTAAGAGGGGAATTGATAATAAATGCAAACTATTTGTTTAGTTCGATGAGCTACTTGTACCTAATAGTAGTCACATAACCGGATGTATATAGAGTGTACATAGACATACGTTAATACCTCTACGTGTCAATTTAACTTACGATAGAAATGAGTTGTACGAGTTCAGATACAGTTTTCAGTAATTCATATAGATCCAAAATGCTGCCAAGATTTTTAGATATTTGACTAGTTAATGTTGTTGATATATCACCAAATGGCCTCGTTTGCCAAACACATGTGAGATACGATGTTTTAATTGACGGTTGAAGATTGACATCATTTATTTTTCCCGTTACTGTAACTGAAAATGATGTTTTTAATACTGAGCGAAATAATTGTTCAACATATAGACTAATGTCATTTTTTGTACGTGCCGTGATTATATTTAAAGAATTATAAAAGTCATCAATTGACTGTCGATACATCTCATACAAATTATTATAGCCACGTTGTAATACTAAATGTGTTTCTTGACGGGATGATTGTAACAATTGTTTTATAGTATCTTAAAACGAAAGAAAGATGATTCAACACAAATTTTGTAGAAAAAATGAAAAAAACTAACCATTTAGTTCAGTAGAATAACGCAACAAGGAATCATAAACAATTATTGAATTTAATTCAAATAGACGATATAATTCGAGTGCCGTTGCATTTTTTATGTTATTTTCTATTGACGATGGACAACATTGATTATCGATAAATCCACGACATAATCTTAAACCTAAAAACATTAAAAGTTGTGTTCATTTCAATTTATTCTTAAATAAGTTCAGTTATCAGTTAAACCAATTGACAAGGTTTCGACGACCTTCAATAAATCTATGCATATGAATCTTTATATATCTCGAATGTATCAATTTTTTTATCAAAGCAAACAAATAAATGAAAAATAATGACAGGGTACGATGTTGACTATTGACCATATTAAAATTAAAACTGATCGGTGGTTGAACATTCAACTTAATATGTTTTTTTCGTGTGATCAATGAATATCAACTAGAAATTAGATTTTACTTGAAAATTGATAACCTATACTTTAAATTTTAATCCACTGATTTTGACAATGACACACTATAGACAAAACGTTAATCGTGAGACACTCAATTACGTTTCGACAATTTTCGTTAGTGTTAATGACTTTTGAATTATAAGTTTTTTTGATGTTAATATAGTTCAAACGTATTATCGAATAAGAAATAAGAATAGATCTAATATTAACAGAAATAACTTTTTTGTTTATAGATCTTTCATTCTATATCGTCTCGTCTCCCTTTTGATTTTAAAACTATTAGTCTAGATACAGTATACGAAACACATCGTTCACTCACCGTAGAAGACTTCTGTCATTCTAAATTTCAAGAATCACGATAGTTTATAACTTGTAGTTTTGAGTAGACATAGTTTACACGATATGTTGACTGACCAAGAAGTTTCAACTCATTTAGCTTGGTGGATTCTAAAATATTTTAACTTACTTTTTTTTTTCACTAAAATGGCAGTCAATTCTATTTCAGGGGGTTAGACATTTTATCGTATTGAAATGTGAAAACGGATGCCTACTATCAACACTATAAAGTTTGATTGCAACCAAGTGTAGGAATACTATCATTTCACGATTGATTCTTCGTGTTGATATTCTAGATCATTTTCAAAAAAAATATATCCATGACGCACTCAGTTCAGAAAAATTCATTGTATTTGAAAATTTATGCAAATATTGTCCTATTTTCCTGTTGAAATCTCTTAATACTGAGATGTTGCTAATAGAATTCGAGCGATTCGATCGTTATGCTTCAGGGTCCTGAAAGAATAGATTTTGTACATTTTCATTTCGTATATCATGGTCATACTCATTAACCATAGTGGGTCTTAGATTCCACTGCGGGAAAGCATATCTAAGGAAGAAAAACTTTCAAAATTAATCTTAGTATGAAAATTTGTGCACTAATATGTAAACAAGAGTGTAAAACAAAACAGTGACTCAAGAATTATCATAGTTTGTCACTAGGAGGAAGGGTTTATATGTGACTCTCGATACAGTAGCGTTTGACTATATATCGAACGTCACGTTTTGCAGTAAACGTGATATTACCCAATTAATATTAACTATTTTTACTTAAAATTTCTAGGATCAATAAAGAATTATTCCTTTTGTAGACAGACTATATACGATAAATTTAAGCTTACAGAAATCGCAAAATTATTTTGATTCAAGATTTTAATCATAATAAAACTCATAATTGTTTCTACACCTTAAAGTAAAGCTCATCATCTACGTCTTGTGTATCTAAAGAGAAGTAAACCTTAATTTTCAATTAAATTTTCTTTCGCTCCACCCATTTTTAATTCAAATTTCTTACTAAACTTAATCTAAACATTTTGTAACAACTATTACCTAATTAGAATCAAATTTATATCATAGGTAGGTCACAATGAACTCAATATTCTCATATTCCGTACTTACCATGAAATTTTTGTTGTACGTCATAATTATTATTGTAAATATTGTATGTTTGTAGTTTAAGATTCAAAAATGAACACCGATCATTTCTAACAAATTCATGGAACTGAACCATTGTAAGCATAAATAATATTTGGAATGGTGTATAAATCATTATATTTTCTATTCATTTAATCAAAATTTGTATGTGGATTTTCCATTATATTGCAATATAAGTAATTATCTTTGTTTTTCTATTCTACAGATTAAATAATATGTCTCTTTGTATATATAAACAACATTCATATAACGAAAAGAATTCATGCTTATTTTTAATAAACTTTCTCGCATCTACCTCCTAACATATTCTGTTATCGTATCATTATGTACGGATTTGGAACGAAAAAAAAAAGAATATCAGAATTGTATTTTTTTTTTGCAGTAACGTGTGTGATGTGCTCATCCATCTATATATCAACCACAAAAATTCTTGAAGAAAAAAGAAAAAAAAGAAAAGAAGCGAAAAAAACAGTTACTTTCGTCTTGTCTCTCTCTTTCTCTTTCTGTCTTTTTATGCGCGATTACTGCCAAAAAATAAAAATGCACCATCTTATTTTGTTATATGAATGATTCATACACATAGATGAACGTTTATGAACCTTGGGTTTATACACACGTAGAGGAAAAAATAACAGTATGCATACATATCAACTAAACATAAGAAAAGAGAACGAACGATAGCTACATTGTTCAAAGTTTATTAAACAATTGTACCTGTTGTAATCAGTGACAGATCTTAGAGTTTACCTCGAAAATGTGAGCAAAAAAACAACATTCGTCAAGTGATTAATTACACTTACTTTTCTCAGAAGAACTTTTCCAGTTTTTGTAGATGTAGGGAAATATTAACATTTTTAGGAAGAAAAATAGTCGTCTCAATCTTGTCTTGTTGAATTGCTGATGATAAACTTTCAGATCTAAATCAACAGTATGCTAAAATTCATAGTATATAAATATTTAATCAACTTACTTATTTATATGCACACACATTTTTGTTTAATTTTTAAATATTGTCTGTCTACTAATTCTTTTCTCCTTTCTATATAGTCTATTATTTATTCATTGACTTTTAATTGTTATTATACATAGACTGTAGAAGAACAATTCTGTTAATTGAAAAAAACGTCAACGAAATATATCTGTCGACAGACAGTTCATTCTGGTTTCGACTATAGTTAGTTCATCATCTCAAACGGCTTGAACAAGTGTTTGTGTAACTGAATGTGTCAAGTGCATTCACTTAGAATATGGTAGCAGCACAATGAAAAAGTAAACATTTTAGTATAAGACAGTAATAAAAAGAATAGTTTATGCTTTAAATACCTACAATTAGAAATAAAGTAAGTGTATGTTACTAAACAATTTTTCTATTTAAATAAGATATTTAGCATTAACAATTTTTATACATAAGCCGTAATCTATTTTCTCATATTTCTTAAAACCAAACACGTATTTACTTCAACGATTAGTAATACTTTTGAAATATTGGATCTTGTATATTAATCTTGTTCGATATTTAAGTTTGATAATGTCTCATTTTTTAGATAATGACATCTCGTCGTGGTTTTAACTGGAATAAACAAGAAACAGAAATTTTACTTGGTATTTGGTGTAAAAATGAAATTCAAGATTCGTTAAAGAAGAGTATTCAAAATAAAAATGTTTTTGAATTAATATCCGAACAAATGTTAAAAATGGGCATTGTACGATCGGCCGATCAATGTCAAACTCGTATTAAAGGTTTAAGACGATTATATCGTCGAGCAATTAAAGTTATCGAAAATGAAATTGATCGTCAACGAATTTGTCCATTTTTTGATCAATTACATTCCGTATTTCGTTTCGAATTACCATCGTCATCAGTCAGTGTTTGTTCTTCGCAAGAAAATGAAGACGACTGGGAAGAAACGAATCAAAATATTGAATGTAATCTGGATGAACTAACTGTTCATAATCAATTTGTGTCAGCGATTAGTACATTTATTGATTATGAAGAGAAGTACGATGAACGATGGTACAATTATTTGAATAAAACAGTTGAACTTGATACGAAACAACAACAAACTGAACATGAATATAATCTATCCATATTAAAATTAATAACGAAATTAATTTTAACAAATAGAAATTGATAAAACTACGATCATAATTGAATCAATACAAACTATAGACATAAATGCATTTATTTATAAAATATTCAAATTTATCAGATATGAATACATTGGGAACAATACATATTAGATTCTTGTTTTCACCTGCATTTACTCTTTCTAATTTACTACTTTATCTGTCATATAAAAATCAAGTTGAATTGTTTGTTTTCCTTCGGACAAACATGTTAAATGTTGAACATGATCTATGAACGGAAATGTTGTTAACGGTATCCCATTTAGTAAAACTTTTTGCACATATATATTTTGATCTGAATTATTATGTGCTATGATAGTTAATGGACATGCACCATTATTTCTATTAATTGTTATTTTGTTGAAATCTGGACTTCCAAGAATGTATGTTGAACTTCCAGAAAGCGGATATATACCCATACTAGCAAAAAGATACCATGCCGACATAGTACCATAATCATCATTACCTGGAATACCATTTGGTTGAGTAGAATATACATGTTTTGTCAACCATCTTGAAAATAGTTGAGTTAAATCACTGCGATTGGCATAACTAAACTGCCACACACTAAATAAATTATGCTCATTTCCTGGCCAATAATACGGATTTGGTAATGTTGTTGTATGCCAAATTTGACTATTTTTAAAAAATATTTCCAACTCTTTTATAAATTCATCCGTACCACCAAATAATTCAATTAATCCATCAGTATCATGTGGAACGAAAAATCTATAATGCCATGCATCACCTTCAACATAACGTTTATCAAATACATCCAATAGACCTACTTCACTAGGACAATCAAATGAATTATTGGTACTTGCTCTAGGACAAAAATATTTTTTTGTTGGTTCCCAAACATTTTTATATCATTTTGAACGAGAATAATATTCGTTTGCTTCATCTTTTAAACCAACTGCTGATAAAATGTTGCCTATTGCATAATCATCATAAGCATAGCTTAGAGTTAAGGGTGCAGAATGTTGATCGTCTTCGTAGGGCACAAAGCCAAGTTTGATATATTGAGGAGGATTCCTGAAATATCAAAATAATTAATTAATAAGAGTGAAACAAAGAACTAAGAATTACTAACCATCGTCCATCATGCTTTTGATTTGTGTTAGCTACTTGACGAACGGCTTGGACAATTTGGATTGAATTCAGATTTAAATTTGGGTTTATTCAGATGCTGTTTTTCCCAGATATACTTTCTGTTATAAATACTGTTAGTTTAAACACACATGTTTAGAATAACATGCAACTGTTAACGTATATTATCGTTATTGAAATATGTTTTTTACTATGTACAGCTTCTGTCCATTTTCCTTCTCTTAATCTAACCATAGGGACAGGTGGCAATGGGTTTGGTGCTGGCTCGATTCCTCTGTGTGCATCCAGTCCATACGGCGCACTACGTTTGACGCCAGATACAGGAAATGAATTAGATATATTCATTGTATTTGATCATCTAGGTATGCACCATACAATCTTTTTGTCTTGTAAATTCATAATTTTCACTGTGCATAAGGCATAATTAGATATTTTATAATTAATTCTATATATTTTAGGTGGATACCATTTTGGTGATAGTCATATTAATACCTTTGCCCATACGCATACGGTTGGTGCAGGTCTTCCAGATTATGGTCAAATAGGTTTAATGCCTGTTCAAGTGAATGATGTTGAAGATTTGCAGCGAATGATATCAAAAACACACGGTTATCGAAGTGCTTTCTCACATAGTACAGAACGGACAGAACCAGGCTACTATGAAGTTTATCTTCAAACACATCGAATTAAAGTTCAACTGACAGCAACAGAGCATGTAGGAAGTCATCAGTATTTATATGACAAAAATGTGAACAAAAAATATGTTATATTAATTGATAGTAGTTATAGTTTAGACTCGAGTGCATGTAACAACACTCAGGTTGAAATTGATCTTAAGATGAATGAAGTTAGAGGATGGATATTGTTTGACGGAGCGCTATCAAAAAGATTTGGGGGGGTTCGAACCTATTTTATTATTTCTTTCCCACAACTTAATATCACTGATTATGGTGTATGGAATGACAATAAACTTTATCCGAAACAATTAAATGCTAGTGCCTGTAATTCTGGAGCTTATCTAATGTTTTCTAGTGAACAAGTCAATATTTTGGTTGGAATTAGTTTTGTTTCGATTGAACAGGCAAGAGTGAATTTACGAATGGAAACAGAATATCAATCATTTGATAAAATATTAGAACTAGTACAAGATAAATGGTTAGCTGAATTTAATCGATTTGAAATTGATGGTTGGGATAATGATGAGATGAGCAAATTCAACACGGCATTGTATCATAGTTTAATGAGTCCCACTATTTGGAATGATGCAAATGGCGTGTATCTAGGATGGGACGGTCAAATAAAAGTTAAACCAGATCATATGGATCATGTCTACACTGATATGAGTATTTGGGATGTATTTCGCACTCAATTTCCATTTATTCTGTTGCATGATAGTAAACGAATGAACGATATTGTCTCGTCGATTATGCTAAATTACGAGCAAGGTGGTGATCTTCCCAAATGGCCACTTGCTAATGGCTATACCGGCTGTATGATGGGTTCTCATTCGGATATAATTTTAAGTGATCTCATCGTAAAGAAGGAAAATTCTGAATTTTTGAATCTAACCCAAATTGTCCAAGCCGTTCGTCAAGTAGCTAACACAAATCAAAAGCATGATGGACGATGGTTAGTAATTCTTAGTTCTTTGTTTCACTCTTATTAATTAATTATTTTGATATTTCAGGAATC
>CAJNOQ010000764.1:0-41750 GCA_905250885.1 Didymodactylos carnosus
ATTTTTCGGTCTATTCCATAATAAACTATTATCATTAGCGTTTGTCTTTTTTTAATGGAAAATCGAAAAAAAATACGCACCCAAATAAGACGCACTAAACTAAGACACACTAAAATGAGAATGCACTAAAATGGATGGGAATGCACTCATATGCTAGGTAGGTTTCCAAAGCCAGAAACGTTTTGTTCCAAAACTTTTTTCTGATATGTCTCGATTGTAGAGCACATCGAGAAACCTATAAAAAACTAGTTTTGGGGTTTTTTAAAGTGTTTTTGCTCCCTCAAAAAACCTCAGCGTGCGGAAAAGAGAAGAAAAGTCCGTCTGGCGAGCTGTGGAAGGGTACCAAAATTCTGAAAACTACTTTGAGGAATGTTCCATGTAAGGATTACGAGATATTGAGCTTTTCAGATTGAAATATATTTCAGCTTTATTTTGTTATTTTGAACTTGGGTTTTAGTAGCTGGTAGTTATCATAGTAACGACTTCAACTGCCATATAAAAATTTGGAAAAGCAGTGTTTTATGATCATGATCGAACTCAGAATGTACGAAAATCTACGAAACGCTATTTTTTATCAAAACTGAACATTCCTCAAAGTTGTAGAGAATATAGTTCTTGTCCCACTCTATAATAAAAACCTTAAACGCTTTGTCGATAAAAGGGAAAATATGCTGTAAAATTCATCGCGGTACTTATCAATTCGTACTGAGAATGGCACCGAAACCAATAATTTTGCTGGAAGAGTAATAGTCATTTTTCTCGGTTTCTGCATCAGCTATGAAGTTAGAAAAGACATTCTCTTACGCACCTTAATGTGATCTTTAAAACTAGACTAGTCTTAAATGAGCAATTCATGGTTTCTCGGAGCTCATAAACGCCTGTTTTCATACCAATTATTTCGTTTGTTACCCATGTTATCAATTCACTTTAATCGAATACAGAACAAAATATTAAGTCTGTCACACTAAGATCTTACTAGCATATTTACCTGTTTTTATCAGACAAAAACATATCATCGTGAAGGAAAAAATAAAGTTCATTTAGAAAAAGTGCTATTTCGCATTCAGCACACTCGATAACCCAGAAGATTTTCTGTGTTTGGCGAGGGATGCTGCCAATAGTATAGGAAAAGTTTTCAAACGAAATGGCGTAAAATAATTTCCGTGGAAAAATAATATTAGTTTTAAAACTTTTCTTAAACTTTTGTCAGTAACTCTCGTCAAAAATAGAAAATCTTCTGGGTTATCGAGTGTGCTGAATATAAAAAGCACCTTTGCGCGATTCTAAATAAACTTTATTTTTCTATCGGTAATATGACATTTTGGTTTTGCCATTTTCAATAATAATGAATATTGACCTAACTGCTTTCAATTTCAATTACTCAAACGCCGGTAAGCAATCTAAACTCCAACTCCGTTTCAAATACAAGTTAAAATCTATTCTTTCTTTTTCCTTTCCGTTTCTTAATTCGTCCGTATAACGGTCATGTGTTCTTTTATAATAGTATACACAAAAAAGATCATTATAATAAATCAGCCGGAGTTGAAGAAGTTTTGAACCGGAGTTTCGCAGTTGGAGTTGACAAAACCTGTCATCAGCTCAACTCCGGTCGTTTAAAAAGCAAACTCCAACTCAACTTCAACTCCGCAGAAAAAGACGCTCAGCTCCCGAGTTGAGTTGCGCAGTTCTGGTTTGCGTCCGTCTGGATCTGGCAAACCTATCTCCTTTTTTGCATGAAGAGATTTTTCCAACTTTCACATATCATTCGAATTATCAACTCACGGACAATAAAAGTACCTGACGGTTTTGCAAAATTTTGTTCCCTCAGGCAACAACCTGATGGTTTTGCCAGGTCAAGGTCTCAGTTAGAGATGGGAAGGGAACCGTTTTCGTACACGTACCCGTCCTAAAAAAAATTTTTCTACTCATACCCCACCCGACTTGACCCGAGAACTTTGTATCCATACCTGACCCGTACCCGACAATTTCGTACCCGTATTCAACCTTCGGGTCGGGTCCGGTACGGATCGGATTGTACATCTCTAGTGTCAGTGTGTCGTTGAACGAGTCTAGTTCAACTTGCTGAAAGAGGTAATAACCATGAAATATTTTCAAACTTACATAGACTTACTTCTTTTTTGATGCTTAGTCCGAATAAATTACTTTCAAAAAGTTAGAGTAAATGTAAACGCGTGAAATTCTGACTTTTCTCAAAAACTGTCAAAATTTCATTTTTTTTCTGTAGCTTTCAGTATTTCTCGATCAAAACTCGAGTGAAAAAATTTAAAGAGGACATTCTTGATCTACTCGTTGAACTCTATCAAACCATGTATGATTCAAGCAAATGGAAAATCCGCTCCTCTTTTGTATTTCCGGCACTTTATAATCAACTAGACAAACTCTGTCTATTGATTGTGTCACATTTTAATGCAGAACTATTAGTGGATGTTAGTGTATTTTAGAAATACGCTACACTCGGTACTAAAAACTCTGCAAAGAATGCAAACATCGTCTACATTTCTCTTCAGACCTTTTTTCTGAAGTTCTTACTTTCTTTTACTGGTGTGTTAGTCAGTCGACGTTCCAATCTTTGGTTTTTTAATTTTTTGTTTACTGTTTAAAACACAACAAAGAAAGAAAAAAAGATAAGAAATCATTTTCACACATGATTATCATCATCTTAGAAGAAAGCGGAAAAAACAAAAACAATCTAAGTGCAACCTACGAACAAATGTTGAGGGAAAATAATATCAAAAATGCGATCACGGGTGCCGAAAATCAAAGAAAGTGGAGAAGAATATACAAATAATTTGAATAAAAAAAAGCAAAGCACAAGAACAAGAAAAAATAGAAATTTATTTGTTCAAGTGAAGTAGTAAATAGAAATTGTCTAATAAAATTTATCTAATGAAATAACCGGAAAAAGAGCAAAGTTTGTCGTATCTTTCGAAAGTTGCAACCGCGAAAAAAGAAGAGCATAAATCATGAATAAAAATAAAAAAGTTATTAATCTGAACACATAAGATGATTTGTTGTAGATATGGATAAATTTAGTGGATGTTGAACACTCAAACTATTATTGTTACGATTTAAATCGACGTTGTTTTGAGGTGATGCTGAAGATGATGATGCCGGTGATCCTTCGTTTTGTTGATGATTTGACGGACTAACTATTGGACTTGTTTGTTGTTGTTCATTGATCTCCAACAATGATTCATTCAATGCACTGCTGGCTAATGCTAGTTCTTTCGCATTATTTGTCCATAGAAAACATGACATCATCGAATCTAAACGTTGATCACTGATACTAACAGCATTACTGTTTAAATTTGGTATTGATGATGGCGATGACATCATATTTAACATTAATTCATCTTCACGCATTAAGCGTTTACGTTTATTTGGTTGACGACGTTTTAATTCAACAGGATATTTTTTTCGTTCGTTACAAAATTTATAATATAATTTTCTGACCAATAATTCAATACTACCAATAACTAGTACACTATTCGGATAACGTTCAACAAGTCGACTAACAATTGAACGTAATTCGTCTGCATTGGGATATCTAAAAAAACGAAATAAACGCAGTAAAATTTAGCATGCCTTTACATCATCAAACTTACAACTCATATTTAACGATTTCTTGATATAATGCTTGTACTAATGCATTCAATTGATTTTGATCAGCTGAACCATTAAGAAATGCAGCGATATGTGGTGGAAACCGAGGTATTTCTATACCCGTCAGTGGTTTTGGTAATAAATCGTACACAATATCACTTTTATTAATTATATTGTGATTTAATGTATTCTCGGTATTCATTGTTGGTGAAGCACTAAACATAAAGCGGTTATAGATTATATGAGGAACATGCACACACATCTATATACATACGTGCTCATAGCATCATCATAGATTCGTTCCATTTTGATATTTAATTGTGATGATAATAGATTGCTGTTATTACTGCTAATTAAATCGTTCTGTTTATCACCATCATTATTATTATTATTATGACGATTTGTTACTGTACTCAAAGTCGATGGATAATTACCGTTGTTTTCATCTAAAATTGTCATCGGTGTTGTAGGTAACGATGTTGTTGCCGTAATAGTAGGCGTTGTACATTGATTTGTTAGCATTGGTGCAGGAGTAATCATTGAACTTTTAATATTATTCCCATCGCTATTTGTTGGTGTCGTTGATAAACTGTTTAATGTTTTTGACGTTGTTGATTCACTATTTTCATTAGTTGAACTATTTAAATCTTTTTCTCTACAAGGACAGAAAATAGTGACGATGATGTTTTGTACAAAAAAATGAGCTACATACATTAACACTTGTAATCGTCCTTCATCTGGAAAACGTTTAAATGATTCAATATCAATATATTCCCGATATTTTTCATTCCACATTTGTATAATTAGCATATGTTTTGGTATTTGTTGTAATTGAAATTCACGAATAATTAATTGTTTTAAATAGTCATGTGTCAAATTATATTCACTTGTTGGTATTTCAATTAGACGATTGCGTAAACGAAAACGACATAAATACGTCATTGTTGACGAATCTGATGTTGTCCTAGTCAAATAATAAATAAAAAAAGAATTAATGAAGATTTATGAGACAGATTTATCTACTAATGCTCGTGTTGCTTTTTACCCTATTATTTTGCTCATTAAGGATAATAATAGTATTATAAATGAAAAGAAAAATACTCTGGGCTCAAAACTAGATTAATTGAAAATTGTCATTTAAATAAGAAAAATTTTACATTTTTTATATGCACTGGAGAGATAAATCCATTACACTCAGACTCATGAAAGGCAGAGTTAATAAAAATTGCCACAATGTAACGTGTCTTTTCATATTAAAAATGTTTTTATTACGATAGTTGCGCAAGGAGTAACGCAAAAACCTATTAATAAAAGCTTTTCCATGGACCTTGGTTATTAGTCATTTCAAGTTTTGTTAAATCTTACAAACGAAAAGCTGGCAGTTTTCTTCAATCGATATTCAGAATTTGAACATATCCTTTCTTAAAAGACAATGTTCAACATGATCGATGAATGGTACTGCAATCCCACAGAACATCTAACACCAGTTCTCGGGCTCCTACAAAATTTAACGCCACCTTTGTTTCAATGATGGTGGATTCTTTTTTTTATTGGAGACTTCCGTAGCTATTTTCCTACATGAAAAAACGAATACATTTGTATTTGGCATGATGAATTGACTTTTCAAAGATCTTAGAGAGATCACACCTTGAAAAAAGATTTTCAGACATTTTTTAAAAAAGGATGTCTTCAAATCTTGACTATCAAATGAATAAAACTGAAACCTGTTTTTTTCGTTCGAAAGTTAGTTAACCAAATACAAAAGTTAAATATTTTTGACATATATAACGGTATGGTATAGAGATCTGATTTGGTTTCAACTTATGATTTCTGAGTGATCCCAATAAGTGAGCTCTCTGAACAGTATCTGTTCTTTTGTACGAGAAAGAGGAAAACGTTCGTATATTAAATAAAAAAGTGCGCGAACATGGAAATGTGAATGTTTCCTTTTTGCCAAAAGATTTCTTGACTACGTTTTCCGAATCGAATCGGATGACGTTTTTTTAAAACCGTGATGGTCTTTAATGCGGTGTCAGAGAGGTGATCGAACGTACAGAAACAATTTATGACAGACCTATTCAGTATTCTTTCTTTTCCTCAAGAGCGTATTTTGAGTATAATAGAGACATGTTATATTCAGAAAGATAAGAGATCAATCAATTGATTCTTTAGAGATATCGCTAAGAAAAAGCAAAGTTTACAAATCGTAAAAATAGTGACAAAGAACTGATATCAGCTGTCGTCTAATCGCGGTGATAACGAAGTCTCGCTCGACTCTCGCAGGCGTTTTTAAACAGTTGAAATCTCTTTCTTGTTGGTCATACTTACACTCTTCACTTTTTCTTTTCTTTGAAACAACTTAGAGAAGAAATTATGAAAAAGATCCTCACGATTAGTAACGTAGAATGCTGGAAAATCCATTCAGTCGAATATACGAATTCAAGTTTGTAGTAGAAAGTTAATGTCTTCGAGTTCGTATTTATACAAAATTGATTCCGTGTTATTCGGTAGTTCATGTAGTTTTAGAAGACTACGATGAATTTATTTCCGCTCGCACTCTGGAAAAACAAAGCTTTAAACGAAAACTCTCATAAATAGCACAGAAAGAACTTTTTCTTTTTATAAGGCAGCGTCCTTCTCTTGTCTTCTAGACCGAGGTACACTATGTCATTTTCTATCAGCGTCGTACCCGAGCATTTGGATATGTCAAATTAATATAAGCATTTATTGTAATACACACTACTGATTTTTCTAAAACTGATACAAGAGTAAAATATATATGATTGATAAATGTTACCCTTGAAAAACATATTCTTCTATCTAATATTAAGGCGCATCATTTTTACGATCCTGGTATATTTTATTACTTCGTATCCTACAACGATGTTTCGAGTACTTAAAATTCTTAATTTACCTACTACACAAAACGATTAAATTCAAATAATAAATATCAGTAAATATAATCAATCACATCCGAACAGTAGAAAAAAAAACAGATATAGTAAGATTTCTACAAATTGTGAAAATAATCATCACAACAATATTTATTTTCATGTATCTTCTACCGCTGGTACATACCGTTTCGATTCCTTTTGTGTTAACATACTACAAGGTAATGATAAATTAACTAATGAAGAAGAAGAATCCAAATTATTGTGATTTTTTGTATTTAAATAAGTAGATGAATAATTTAAATTAGAATTATGAATGATAGATAAATTGTTACTAGGTAAATTATCGAAATGATTGTTGTGATTTGTCATGTTTTTATTAACTAATGTTTGATAATAATTTATAAATGTTGGATCATTTAGCGCAGCCGTTAATTGTAATGTATGAAGTGCTGCTTTTTGTTGCTGTTGTTGTTGGAATTGTGATGGTATTTCGACATTTGATGTTGATTCGTTGATAGGAATATTTTCTTTTATTGAACTCATTGATAGAGTCTGTCGTGGGAGTGATGGCATGGTTGTTGAAGCCATAGCTAATGTTTTAGCTAACAATAGATTATTTGTTATCGATGTAAGTTCGCGTTGTCTTTTAACATGACCACCACCGCCACCATTATTGTATGATTTTGGTGCTGATATATCACGCGTACGATGCATCTTTTCTATTCTATCTAGAGTAGTCGAAACTAATTGACCAACGATTTTGTAATACGAACTATAGTGTTTGGCACAATCATCTGTATTTCTGTCATTCACTCTCTTGTTTCCTTCGCACTTTTTTTATTCAGAACTTTACAGAACAAAATTCTATTTCGTTTCTGTTTTATGTACGTTAAATAACAAATCATTATAGAATAGATGTACAACAAGAAATAAAAAATACGTAAGACGGATGAAATTAAACTTGTTTTCGTAAGAACGATATATAGTAATAACAATTTTTAAATAAACTGTCAAGTTGGCTGGCCGTCGGCTAGTCCAACTATGTACGAAAAAGAAAACTTATAAACAATTGCATTAATTGAAAACAATAGAGATTACACTTAAATGATGCTACTATAGAAGGGAAAAGAAGAGAAATAACACCTTTTAATCACATAATTAACTTTAACAACCTTTTCTTTATATTTATGTGCGTATGTATGTTTAAATAAGCAAAATCACAGACGATTATACAAGAGTAAAATCATAGGGCATATATATAACAGTACTTCAATCTGGAACGTATAGTGTAGAATTAGAAATTGAAGAAGCGCTAGCTACACAATAAATAAAGATTATACACGGTCATTTGTTCTTTAATCCAGTAATAAAATATAGCAACTGGAAACGCTTTTTATAAAACTGTGCCACTATTCTCCAACGTAGCGGTAACTTCTCTTAAATTTCGTCTGGTACGAACAATGGCGCAACCAGAAAAGGCAATACGATCCTGGCTCAAAGACATTTTGGAAATTTGTGATTCTTTCAGCTAAAGATTTTCAAAAAAATTGTAAACCATCAACAAAGTAACTCTCTCCGATGGTATTGCCAGTACAGCTATCTGCTTCCCGGACAAGATCTGCGTGAAGATGCTCACGTTGTATAGGATTTTCCAGAGAAATTTTTGTCAGTCAAAATTAAAGTTGCTATTTTCTAGACCGATAAAAAACTCAATGGAGTATTTTTTTATTTCAGACACTTGGCAATTACTGTTGTCGAATTTTTTACATGAAAAACTCAGTTTCTCGTTTGACGCTTTACCACCCTCTAGTTGAATCCACTCGATCGAGCGGTTTACACTCATGTTTTATGACGCTTTGATGTAACAAGTCAATTAGCGGAGATGTGCAACTCCGACCGAGTTCAACATCAACTCTGACTTCAACTTTGTTCCAACTCCCAGAGGAACTTGTCTTGTTTTCTTCTGCTTTATCTCAAAAGTGTTAAATTTGAACGCGTATTTTTTATTCTACATGGATAAGATTGAGAAAGAAACCCACTGTAAAAAAACACTCTCACAACTAGGGCTGTCTGCAACTCCAATGCCAGTCGAACTGATAGTTTTATCAGGGATATCCAAGAACATTTCTCAGATCTGTTTTATTTCTTCTTGCAAGGTTGCCAGATCGAAAACTTTGACTTTCGAGGTTTTTTTTAGTATGTTCGATATAACTCGAAAAGAATGATCAAACGTAAAAAATAAACGCTTGTCAGAAATGTTTTCAGATACCTTTGCTAAAACTGTCAGCCTGTGCGAATGAATTTTACTAGGGATGGTAATACAGTGTCAACTGAGGTCTATCAGCATTTCTAAGAAAATATTTGAGTATAAAAGATCCATCTATCAGGCTTTTTCTTGCAATGTTTGTTCATAAATCCTTAACAAAGTATTAGAAACAGGCTAGGTATTTCGAACAAGTAAATTTGTCCAACGTTTCCGATCAGAGTGAGAAAACCTGGGCAGTAACCCCACCTTAAAAAAGTTTATTAGATTGGGCTGTCAAATTTTCTGCATGTTTACTAGTAACTGTCTTCTGTAGTTTTTGGGCTCCTGTTTGTCTGCCAAAGTTAATTTGCCTGACCCTGATCAAAACAATTGGAAGCCATGAATTTGTCTAAAACTGATTGATACTCACGAACATTAAACAAAAGTATATCTTTTGAAGTTTTAAAAAGTAGCTGCAAAATGTCAAGATCGTCGCGCACACATAATCGAACGTCAGAAAAAGGCTGTTACTATAGCATAAAATGTTATATTTTCGAAACGTGTGATTATATTCAGAAATAGACATTCACGGATGTGTATCGGACACATACAGTTACATATATCTGTGATGATTCATATTTTGGATTATAACGACGATCGTCTTTTTCTTTCTTTTTCTTTTTTTTGCTAAACTCATACGTTACCGAACTTCTAGTGATGTTCATTTTGAAAACACAACAAGTAAAATGTCTGACATTCGGGTTACTCTTCGTTTTTTTGAAAGAACAGCCCAATAAGATGTACTTGATATCATAATCTAATTAGTTCTGTACTAAAGTTTTTAATCAACAGTTTACTTTCTGAGCATTTTTTAGTAAGATCTTGATAAGAGAATGAAAAAATTCAAGTTTACTACAGAAAGATCAGATCAAAAGGCAAATTGGTATCGTAGTTCTTCATTAGTAAGCTGAACTAAGAGCTATTTTACCACTTTGCGTACTAAGGTCGTTATGAATTATTTTGTAGCTTTACTTACTTTTTTTTACCGTTTATGTTCTATTTCTTTTTTGATGTAGACTAGGTTAAATAAACGGATGTAATGGAAAAAATTTAGTTTAGATTTAGAACATGAAAAACTAAAGTTTTAAACAATTATTGGTTCTATGGGGATAAAAGAACTAGAGATGTGTGCAGGGTGAAAAAATGAAATCCAAATTCGATTCGATATAGGATCGAATCGAATTGCAGGTTTCTAACTGGACTCAAAGCGAGTACCTTTATCAGGTATTGCTCGACATTTATTTTAACTTACTATGTGCTAGATACAATAAATATGATCATGTGTTGCACTCTCTAAAAAAATTTGTAGCTTACAAAATGACTATTGATTTTGGCAGTTGCTCCTAACAGAAATCGATATCGGTATCTTACAGTCCTATTTGACCGAGCAAAACAGCGACAACCGAGGAACTCGTTTCTGCACGGTGAGGAAAATGTTCCAGTATATTGTGTGAAACGGTTAAACAGGATTGTAGAATTCTAGTTTTGCCTGCAACAATGACATATGTAGAGAATGAGGCTAAGGCTTAAAAGATCGCTGTATGATACATTATCGTTTTGTTAACAGTAAAATAAGCATCAGTTTGTGAATATTATTATATATTTTTAATTTGTATTATTCAAGAGGTGCATGATTTATGAAGACACTGAAGATGTTGTTATTAGACAAATATGTATGTATGTGCTGTGTGATATAAAATGAAAATTTGGGTATTTACCTTGAACATTTTGAATATTCACGATCAATAAAAAAGTTTCGCTCACTATTTGTACGTGATAACATGTTCATTGTTGATGTTGCTGTTAACAATTTCTTTTGTGGAAACATTTTACAAAATCCCAATTTTTCTATAGATTAGTCAAATCTGACCATGTATTGAATAATCACCACACTTTTATTTAAAGTAGATATATAAAATATACATTCTGAGCGATATTTTTAACCTAAGATGTTAAAGTTTCATGTTCGGAGGTTTCAGAATAAGTATACAGTCGTATATATATATATATATATACATGTATAAATAATAATCGTATGTATAGTGTGAGTGTGTGTTGCTCATCAACACAATACAATTTCATCATTCCATCGTTTTTTTTTTACTTTTATTTTAAAAAAGAAAATCAAGTCAAGTCACTTGATTTTTTTTTTTGTATGTATGTCGCACACAATACACACAAGCACAAAATATCTTTTATACAATACATAAAATATCTTTATGACTTAGATATACGTCGTTTATTTATTAAACTGATACAATCAACCGTACGCACACACAGCAAACCCAAATATCGGGAAAAGCAACTTAATACACTGTGTGTATAGTTCTTTTTTATGCCCACAAGTTTCAAAAACTCCGATAAATACATCATACGTAGCGGAAAAGTGCACGATTAAATTGTACAGGTGTAAAAAAAGGTATTTCAGAACAGAGAGAAAACAAAACACAAGTATATGGCAGGATAAATGAAAAAGAAAAGCATTGAAAAAAAAAGAAGAATTTAATATCATTCACTATGCTGATGATAACAATTGACTGTTACGAGTTTTAAGTTCAAATGACGAAAAGACACACAATGTGCTATAAATAAATTAAACATAGTATAATGATCGGTCAAACTCTTGAAATATAGTGGACGCGTATGCATAAACAAAATCATTTTAAATTTTGAACTAGGTCAGATATGAAAAATTACATTGACTTCATCCCATGAGGTAAAAGTTATCATATTTTAGCTCTCTAAGATCTAAAGCTGCAGATTCATTATTATGTCAATTATACACGTGCCTTGGCTATCTTTATAGTGATTCATGAATTTTAACATGAAAGTTTTTGTCAAATTTGACATTATGTTTAATTATTATCTAAAAATGAAAAGACAATGCATAAAAAAAATTTCTTAATTTGTCTGTAATTTCTAAATCGTCTTCTGCTAAATCGTAACTATAGTTTAATTATGATCGGAAAAGAGGAGAGACGACTATTTTGATTAACAGCAAATATGATTTCTATGAGATTTATTTGAACTTTTTACTCAGGAATGTTTCTTGTCAGAAAGTGTATAGTGATATTCTAGGCAGAAATTGAAAAATACTTCAAAAAAAAGTAGTAGATTATAAATCCACAAGTATGGTACAAATGATAGTAAGATTATGACTCAAATTACCTGAGCATGATGAAACTAAACAACTTTTGTCAGATAGTGTTACCATGGGTAATTAAGATTTAGACAGCAGTACACCTATATGAGAGGATAAAGTTTTTTTTTCTTCTATTACCCACTCAACCGGGTTTCTTTTGGCCCATACTATTTACTCTATCTATTCTAAAATAGATAGAGAGATACAAAAATAGCAAACAGAACATGAATTATAAAACAAAAAAAAAGTTTTCTCTTTTTTTTTTGTGAAACAAAAGCACATACTGTTATTACATTTATATAGGAATATAGATGGTAACAAAATGAAGATAATGACATAGTTTTATAGGAAAAGATATGAGCTGAAAAGAAATAAATGGTTATGTTTGTTAAAGAGTTTCAGTTTTCTATTTACCTGTATATAGGTGCCAATATTATGTGTATAATGGGCAACAATCAAATTAGTATAGACTACGAAATTTAGTTAAACAAACACTCATCTATCTCTACATTAAGTTGTCAGATATTATTAGAATTACTACCATTAGACAAGCTAAAACACAAACTAATCATCTTTCTAAGTGAATTATCTGCACTTTTCTAAAAAAATGCTAAGTATTCCACAATAAAAATCTTGAACGATCTTGAGCCAAACTTGTAGATCAAATTTTTGACAATTTTCGTTACAAAGTCTTGGTCAACATTTAGGACTGATTCTAATTAAGTAGCTTATTAATTATCAATGAATTAACCAGAATCTTGACAAGTTTTGGATATCTGCACTTGAGATCGCAGATGAAAAATTAAAAATGTATTGGAAAAATCGTGATATTGTTGTTTTACTGGAAGTTGTTCAAGAGATTCCTCCCCACCAGCGCAACTTTATGAGCGCAAACTTTTAAACCTATCATTTAGATATATTATTGTAGAGTTTTTCTACGAACTATCGATTAACCTACGATGTAAAAGTGATTGAACAAATGTCGAGCAAGCATTATCTCTACATATCTCCGATGTGCTGGAAAGTGAATTATTTTTCCATCGAAATGACCAACGTCTGAACTTCAAAAAACATTGAAAAAAGCTTTTTTGTAGTTGAATTTGCGTGAGAAAATATCTAAATACCACATGTACTCAAAAAAAAACACTTGTAACGTAGCTTTCTTCTTTATTTTTTCACTAGCCTGAAGAGAAAGCTCCTTTGAAAACCAAATAGATGGGAATGTTGCCGATACAAAACTTTATTGATTCCTCTACTTCTAAAAATCCCGGAGTAATTTGTTAATATAGTGAAGTAAACGTATATAAAACTCATTTTTGGCAAAAATTACTACTTTGCATCAGAAAGATAAAACATCGAGAAAATCTGTTTATTCAGAGTTCAAACGATATTAGTAAAGACCAGACTAATGTGAGAGTATTAATGATAATGTGTAGAGAATTGAATGATTTCTCAGAAAAGACGTTTTAGCAGAAGGACAAAGTTCAATCAGTATTTGAAATCATCCATTAGTCTCACTATGGCTCTAAAACTAATGAAAAACTTTGACAGTTTCTGGTTGAAAATGGACCGAAAGATCATTCATTATACACCGATAAAAGCACTTCTAGTTTCTAGAATTACATAATTTCAGCCGTGTTCTGTTATAGGATAAATTGGATGAAAGAGATACGTTTGGATAGGACAGAAGTTACAAGAGCTTTCTCGGTGACATGTGGTATTTAAATATTTTCTCATTCAGATTCAACTACAAAAACGTTTTTTTTATATATTTTTTGAAGTTCAGAGATTGATAATTTCGGTAGAAAAATAATTCACTTTCCAGTACATCGGAAATATGTAGAGATAATACTCGACATTTGTTTAATTATACTTGCATCGAAGTTACACTCGTTGGATGGTCACTATAATTCAAATAACAACAAACGTCCGCTGTTTTTTCTGTATGGTATTTGAATCCTTCTAAATACATCTACTTAATCTCAAAAGTATATCGATATAGATTTAAACTTTCTGCAGAACGTGAGTATACTATTGTGAGAAACTATAATTCAAACTAAAATTACTCATCTAACAACTCTTTTTTTAATTTACATGCTTATCACTTTCGCTCTCCTTTTTCTTGTCTAGACTAGACTAGACTAGATTTGAAATACTTTTTTTCGTCACGTTTTATCTTCAAACAACTGATAAAAATCAAAAACTTTTCGCAGAATGGTTACATAGACTCCATCGTCTATTGTATTATCTGTTATTCAAATGTTAACAAATAACGAGATAGTGAAAAAAACAACAAAATATTAAGTTAAGAATATAAATGGATCTTTAAAGCTACCATGAAACATTTAATGATTTAAATCATTGGTAGTTTGTCAAAAGAAAGAAGATTGTACCGTTTCAATTTTCGAACTAGGAACAGCAACATGAATTTGGACATATCTACTAGAAAAGCTTGCTATTGGATCAGTTCAGCACAGCCTGACGAAGAGAGACAAACCTACAAACAAATCAATATTAAAAGGGATTAAATAAATTGCATACTAATCGACACAAAGGTTTTCTCGAGTCTAATTAAGTGAGTTAGAGAAAACATTATTTTGAACTTTCCTTCCCGATCTCTCGATATCTAAACAATTCTTTGATAAACAAAGATAATCGACTTAATATGCGAGGGTCTGCTTTGTGCACAGTTTTTAGGTTCAATTTGTCTCACTGTAAAGTGCATTAGGTAAGGATGCGAGGTGTTTTTTTCATTCTGTGTGCTTCTGTGTCTTTCTCTCGTGTACAAAACCGAAAAGAATTTTCCATTTGACTAAAAAGGATGAATGCCCATACACTTTTGACAGAGAAATATAAACGGTACACTCCCAATTAATCTCCAAAAGATAATAATCTCGGCTTTTATTGATCGTGATCAGAACATGTACATCAAAGATTCATTGTATAGTCTTGGTGGATCAAGATAGGCTAATATGAAAATGATACCAACGGCTTCTACATGCGGACGTTGACAGTGTCGGTATCATATTTGCTTTATCTTGGCCAAAGAACTGATGAGACGAGAATAAAGTTACTTTGCGCCTCCCTGTACCTTTCTCCAATTAGTTGTGTTTTCCAACGCAATAAAAGTGCATGAAATAAGAGGCTTTTTTTTCACTAGTCTACACACTATACATGAGTTTTGTCACAATGAAGTTCGAAAAATTAGTTTGGTTCGAGCTAGAATTATATTAAAGCCAAAATAAATGTTTACAATAACGGATAAAACTTATTGATAAATAGCTAATGTGGATTTGAATAAAATACATAAAAAGGGCTATTTTGTATAAATGTTTTATTTGCTATATCTATCGGATTTCGCATAAGTGTCAGTATGAAGACTTTAATTGGTTCAGAGCGAGCAAATACCAATTACTTACGTTACAAGATGAATAGATGGATTGCACGGGAAGCCTAAGCGTAGTTTCCCGCAAACCGTCAAACAAGCCTATGGATACTCATCAAAAGAAAAACTGAAATCGATAAAGAGAGCTACAGCATAAACGGGATATCTTTACTGATCAGATTTCTAATCATCAAATGTACCATATGATGTAAACAAAATACACTGAGTGCTCTGAAAAGTGAACCTACATAACACTTCGCTTCATATTTTGCGAAAAAAAAAGCGTACACACGTTGAAGCAAAGTTTGGATTTCCACTTTGTTTGTTAACATGAATATAAAACAATCTAGACTTATCGATATCACACATTAGCCATTTTTCTATTATAAAAAGAAAATAGGAAGACGCGTTTTCTATAGTCCAACCATGATTTTTTAGTCTGTGTCTGTCTTTACCTGTTTTTAGAAAAAAAATTGATAGTAGAAAAATTTCTTAATTTTTCATATTTGACGGCCGCACGCTTTTTTAGAACTTAGCTCAAAGATTATAATGGAAAACTGACGTCTACAGAAATGCGTGCCGACCACAATGAAAAGAGAAATGATGAAGAGAATTGAAAAATCCATCTGAACTTGCGTACATAGCTGCACTCAAAGTAACCTCCCCCATACTTTCAAAAAAATTTGCTCTGATTTTACGATTTACCTCCCTGCCTCCCCCATTCTCCGGACCTCTTCGCGCCGCCACTGTATTTAGTTTTGAAAAGTTTAAGACTATTATAATAAGAATTGTCAGTGCACCATTATGTAAAACAACGTGAGAAAAGGCAAAAGAAGTCAAATACTACAAATTGTTTTCTCAGTGCAGTCCTGAAGATTGGATTGTTCTGTAAGTTTGCTAACTGTCACAGTTTCGCATCGTCCAGAAGGATATAAATGCATGAAGAATGATTTTTATCGAAGAAGATCTATTGTGTTGTCTCTAGGCAAATTTTTATTGGCAAATCCGCTCATTATAGAAGCTAAAATTTGTATAAGAATTAGTTTCTTTTAGATTCCACTTTTTCTTCTCAAACAAGAGCACGGACAAACAACAAATGACTTCTCAAGATCGAGATCCAGATGAATTATTTGAAATTCGTACAAATTTTTATATTGGTAATTATCAGCAATGTGTAAACGAAGCCCAAAAAATTAAGGTAAGAAGAATTTACTATCGTCAAAAAGACAGAAGTTTTGTTAAAATTTCTTTTTTTGCAGGTCCCTCAACAATTACAAATCGAAAAAGATTTACTTATGTACCGATCGTACGTAGCACAAAAGAAATATGGTGTGGTTTTAGATGAAATTAATCAACAAACATCACAAGAAGAACTATTAGCCGTACGATTATTAGCTGAATATTTGTCGAACGAACCCAAAAGGTTGTTATCTACATGTTGTTGAAAGGTATAGAGTTGTCTGTTTCTATTTTCAGAGAAGCTATTCTCCGTGAACTTGATAACAAAATGGGTGGTAATGTGAAAAATTCGTTTTGTTTATTGATGGCTGGTTACATATATTATTTACAAGAAGTATAAGATCGAAGTGTTGATTTAATAAGTAATTATAGATATTTTCTTTTATCTTTTAGAATTACGAAAGCACATTGAAAGTTATTCACAATGCTGACTCATTAGAATGGTATAAAACATTGTTAGTCCCATTTTTTTCAATTCTAAATCATATTTTTTTGTTCTAGTTGTGCACTGACTGTTCAAACATTATTAAAATTAGATCGATTAGATTTGGCCAAGTGTGACATTTTCTATTGTTAATATTTGTAAATTTTCGTGTTTATTTTTGTTTAGAAAAGAACTGAAACGTATGACAGAATTAGATGAAGATTCTGTTATCACACAACTAGCAACAGCTTGGATTAATATTGCAACAGTATGTTGTTGTTTTGTATCAAAAAGTTTGCTTTTCTTTTTTTTCATTCGTAGGGTGGTGAAAAATTGCAAGATGCATTTTATATTTATCAAGAATTATCTGATAAACATACGGCAACTCCGTTGTTGTTGAATGGACAAGCTGTATGTTATATTGGACAAGGAAAATACGGTATGTGTGATGTTTTTATAACTTTCAGAATGATATCAATGTCTTTTATTTTTTAAGACGAAGCACAAAGTGTTTTACAAGAAGCACTCGATCGGGTATGTTGATAGAGTTTGTTGCACTGTACAGATATTTAGATAACAATATACGAAATGAATATTTATTTAGGACAGTAATAATCCAGATACGCTAATTAATCTCATAGTTCTTTCACAAAACACTGGAAAAGCAATTGAAGTATGTAGCGTGAAGATTATTTTTAATGATGAAATATTCCATGCTTTTTCGTTTCTAGGTATCAAATCGTTATCTATCACAAACGAAAGATTCTCATGCCAATCATCCATACGTCAGAGATCTGACACAAAAAGTAAGGATTTTTTTAATATTTTATTAGTTTAGAAAATTTTGTCAGACATTAATTAACAAACGCAGAAGTGATGATGGATTTTTTCCTCGAAATCTTGAGTGATACTAATTTAAATGTTGTGTAATTTTAATTTTAGACTTCAGAACTTGATCGTCTTGCACGTGGATATCAACCGTCTGTTGCGTCTTAGAGGTGAAAAACAAAATATCAGATTACAAAGATGTAAAGATGACTTTTAAAGGAATATTATCTACCACTGGGTTTATTTAAGTTCATTATTGTATTTTATGCTGTTAATCTGTTTTTTTTTGTCGTTGTTAGAAGAATTAAAGTATTTGAAACATATCTACTGTTACTGTGTATCGATGATATTTTCGGAAGTAAATGATTGTGAGTTTTCCAAGATATTCTTTTCTGTCTTTATTGAGAAAAACCGGGCTTTGATATTTTTTCCAAGAAGAACACTAACCACTTTTCCGTCGTTTTTTTTATGATGACAAAACCGCATTTATTTTTCTGCTACAATTTTCCTCGGCACTTGTATTCATCTTTCAGATAAGGTCTTTTTGTCTTCAAATAGTATAGACGTTCTAGTGCTTTTTGCTATTATCATATGACAATCCATTGAGAAAAGACAATTACAGAGAAACATACTATTTATCCTATATTTGATTACACGTCGATAAAATAGTTAATAGACATTGTGGTAGTTTGCGTTGGTTCCAGTCCATTCATCACTGTTTGAAACAACAAACCCACGGTTTTATTTGTATTGACTACAGTTTAGGTGAAATCTCGTTGTTAAACAGTTTTAAATTCGTACATAAGTCATTGGCTAAATGTTTGAAATGATACAATTCAACGAAAATAAACAAAGTAAACAAACTCTTTTAAACTCCATTCATAGCAGCAGAACAGCACTTATATAAAAATAGAATAGTGTAGTTATACTCTGATTATTGCTCTGTTTTATGAAATCATCGGCATCATGTTGACATAGATTTATTTTTTCAACATATCCGATAGATACGAGATGGTAATTTTCTAATATTACATTCTAAACAATTTCCATTATCGCTAGCATCTGGAAGTGTAGCTGGTGTTTTATTCAACGTTTCCACAGATTCTGTTGTACAAATAATTGATTGTTTCAATATAATACTGGTTAATGATATGTTTTCAAAACACCTGAGTAAATCTTGAACACGACTTAGTTATATGTACGATGAAAATGATTTGCTATAATGTAATGGACAACCATAGCATTTATTTTATTTAATCTTTTGTTCGTATTTCTTCTACTAAACAATTTTCACAAACAATACGCATACAGAAAAGGTTACAAGGATTCGACGAGTATATTAATATACAGAGTTTCACTTGCTACACCATCATTTAACCTTCTTGGTGGTTATTAAAACAAAAAAATCAGTTCAAAATTAAAATCTTTTTTGCCCAAGATTTAATAATAATTTCATTTATAAAGTGAGTTTTCCTGTTATGTATGTATTATTAGAGTTACAAATAGCAAATTCCAGTTTGTTTAATCATCAGATGGAAAATTAGTAAAAGACTGACACTGTCCAACGTGAATTTGCCTATGATTTGCAATCTATATATCTATGGGCATCTTAATGATTTGTGGAAGCTCAGTCCCAGAGTTTTCATATGCTGATTCGTATTATAGTCCTTCTCATGCTATTAGAGCTCTATTTTTAGATCTAATGACTATTACGGCTATCGGTTTCGAAGGAAGTGCAAATAAAATTGGTATAGGTGTAATACGTGATGGCGTGGTATTGTCAAATCCTCGATGTACATATGTGACACCGCCTGGCGAAGGTTTTCGTCCCAATTTAACAGCAAAACATCATAGTTCTGTTATATTAGATTTACTAGAAAAAGCATTATCTCAAGCTAATATTAAATCTTTGAATGATATTGATGTGTTTTGTTATACCAAGGGCCCCGGTATGGGTGCTCCATTGATAGTTGTGGCAACTGTGGTGCGAACATTGGCACAATTATATGATAAACCAATAGTAGGTGTTAATCATTGTATTGGTCATATTGAAATGGGTCGATTGATAACAAAAGCTCAAAATCCCGTTGTACTCTATGTAAGTGGTGGTAATACTCAAATAATAGCCTATTCGGAAAGACGTTATCGCATATTTGGTGAAACAATCGATATTGCCGTTGGAAATTGTCTTGATCGTTTTGCACGTTTATTAAAATTATCAAATGATCCAAGTCCCGGTTATAATATTGAACAATTAGCAAAATTAGGTAAAAATTATATCGAATTACCTTATACTGTTAAAGGAATGGATGTATCATTTTCGGGTATATTAAGTCATATTAAATCATTTGTAACAACAAGTAAACAATCAAAGAAGCAAAAACAACAACAAGAACAACATACGAATGAAGATTTATGTTTTTCATTACAAGAAACATTGTTTTCTATGTTAGTTGAAATTACAGAACGTGCACTTGCGCATGTTGGTTCAAATCAAGTGTTGATTGTTGGTGGCGTCGGATGCAATGTTCGATTACAAGAAATGATGAAACAAATGTGCATAGAACGTAATGCGGATGTTTGTGCGATTGATGAACGATATTGTATTGACAATGGTGCCATGATTGCACAAGCTGGCTATGAAATGTTTCGTGCATCAACAGATGGTAAAGGAATGAAATTAGAGGAGACAACATGTTCACAACGATATAGAACTGATGCTGTAAATGTAACGTGGAGAGATTGATAATAAACAAAATTATTTGTACCTAAATTTTATATGTTAATTACATCAGTCTATATTTCTAAGCATTTTCTCAAGATCGAGTATACTCTTTTTCTTGATGCTTTCTGTTTTTTTCTATGACTATTGTTAACATAGACTTTCAATCAAAACTCTTTCAATTCAATGTCATGTGTTACTTTGTCAAACTATGCTAATATCTCTAATGTTTATTCCATATCATATGAATAAACATTAGAGATATTCGCATATACACATAATCCTTCGTCAACCAGATTGATGATCAATCTGGTTGACGAAGGATTATGTGTGTAATGAAATGCTAATTGCACGAATCTTTTTTTGAACAATTTTAATTGCTTTTGTAGATGATGTCAGTTAAAATACATCATGCAACTCAGTTGAAAATCATACATGCTGAGGAAACAGATCATTGTTTAATTCAAGAACTGAGTCAACATTTAGCAGATTTATGTACAAAAATGATTTGATTTAAATCATTTTCATCTCTATCAACCCTATCTTAATCGTTTAAATAAATTTCTTTTGTTATTTAATTACAATATTATCAAATCATCAAACAATTAGTGAAGAATATGTAAGTTTAATACAGTTGATCCTTAGCCCTTTCTAGCTGGCTGTTTCTAAAACACAGCAAGAAGTGTTGCCAAATGTCAGCATCAGGCTGGAAAGGGTTAAACAAAAAAATAGCATCATATTGGAGACGATTCTTAATGGTATTATTAAATCCATTTAGTAATAAAATATTTGAATATCTGTTAACTAATCAACTTGTATATCCGTCAGCCGAAGGCTATTTTCATCCAAAATTATTATCATAAACGTTAGATTATATTGGAAAATTTATTATTTCGTTCATTGATCGAATACAGAAAATTTTATTTTATACTTATGGTGATTATTATAATATATCAAAACTATTTATACGTGTGAGATATCTGATCTATGCTCAGACAAATACTAATAATTCATTCATCAAACGTTAAATCGTACAATGAAATTATTAACATTGTGCCTAATTGTCCAACATATTATTGAGACATATAATTCCATTCAACATATAGCTTCATCGATTTATTCAACATCGACGACAATTAAATAAACGAATCACTATGGTGGACATTGTGAGAGAATATTGAGAAAACTAAACATAGCAACAAAACGTCATCAGTTTGTTGTCCACTTTGTTACTAGCATCCTGGGAATACGTTGTGGATTATCGAATGTGGACATTTATTCTGTTGGCAATGTATTCATAGGTGGCTTAATTATAATCAATCGTGTCCGTTATGCAAAATGAATACATCGCCATCATGAATTGTTCTTTTAGTGAATTATTAGCGTACAGATTCTCTTCTGATATCAATTTTTCATTAAGGTTTGTTAACGGCAAAAATACCTCTCTAACAAACTAAACGGTTCAACAAATGTATGGAGTTTAATTAGATGTCCCGTTGATTCTATTTAGATGATTTATCATCTTACCGCACGATGCAATAAATTTTTAGCTCTAGTGAAACTTCTTGTATCCAAGATCTTGGTCAAGATTTTGGGTTAAGAAATATCACAAGATCTTGAGCGGATCTACTTAAGATGATGCAAGGTCTTACGTGAAAATTTTTCTGTACATTTTGGTTTCATTTATGACAGTCGTAGCAATCAGACATACGACCATATAGAATCATAGGCTCTTCCTTAAAGGAAAAAGGTTCGAAGTTCTTCTAAGTGTGAAAATATTCCCACTTGTATTTACACACGAGTGTAAAACAAAACGATGATTCAAGCATTTTCAAGTTCCTGGTACAAGAAGTCAAGAAATCACAAGATGTTCAAGATCTTGCCTTCCTGAAATTTCTTGAATTCTTACATTTTCTTATCATGATGTTGAGTCTAGATCTTACTGGAAAAATTCAAGAAGAGAAGATCTTGCTTACAACAAGTTTCACTAAGGGAGTGTTTGGCAGCTGTTTTTATCTCGGGTTTCAATTCCTGATTAGAGCTAGAAGCTGCTTTGTGAAATCGAGTTCGCTTTTTCAATTAACAAATGTGTAAGAAAAAGTAGGAGTATCATATATACCCAGTAGTAAACCAAAAAAAAGAATTTTTTGGTCTTTAATGACCAAAACTTGGTTGTAACCATGTTCTACTAGTTATCAGATTGTCTTGACGATTTGATCCTATATTTTATATTCCAAATAATGCTCTAGTACTAAAGACGATAAGCAGAACAACGGAAGAAATTTCCAACTTGTCTACAAAAATTTTTCTTAGTTTTTTAGTTATGTTCATTTGTGTGTTATTTTCAAAATATCAAATTTGATTTCTATGCTGAGTTTTGTTGTCTGATTATACTAGGCAAATTTATTTTTTTCTGCAATAGTCTCAATTTATTTTAGAATTCGTTGGCTAGAAAGGTCAGATAGTACCATTTTTGTTCTAACTAATCGATTTGTTAAAAGTGTTTTACTAAAGAAAAATGACTTTTATATCACAAAATAATGTTATCACTGGTGAATTAGAATGGGTATTTCTTGATACAACTAAATATGATCATGAACAAGATTTAGCTCGTTCGGCGTATGCTGATATGCTCCATGATACTGAAAGAAATGTATTGTATGAGAAAGCAATTATCAAAGCAATTGAAAATTTAAAAAAATCAAATAATCCAATTCATATTCTTGACATTGGCACAGGTAAATATAGATTTCTTTGCTACTCTTATCAATATATTTAATTATTTATCTTCTATAGGTACAGGATTATTGTCAATGATGGCTGCTCGTGCATTAGAAAAATTTCAAATACCCCATGATCAACAACGTATAACAGCTTGTGAAGTAGATAAACCAATGGCGGAAATAGCAAGAGAATGTATCAAAATAAATTCATTAAAGGATCGTATAAATGTTATCAACAAACGTTCAACAGAACTTGATTTATCTAATGATTTAGATAATATACCTATTAATATGATAGTTGCCGAAGTCTTTGATACGGAACTTATTGGCGAAGGTGCTTTGAGAACGTTTCATGATGCATCAAAACATTTAATGATAGATAATAAACAAAGTATCATTGTTCCAGCTCGTGGTACTATATTTATTCAATTAGTTCAATCAAATTTTCTACAACTGTTTCATACAATGAATGATATTGAAAACAAGAGTCTTCAAATACCGTTTGAATGTTCTAATTTAGCTGGCAATAGTGTTTATGATTTGAATGTAAATGAGATACATGAACACATTATACCATTGACAGAACCGATTAAAGTATTTAATTTTGATTTTAAAAATATTAACAATAGTAAACAATATCAGGATGAATGTATTGTGGATAATATTGAATGTAATAAGTCGGGTAAAATTAACACATTTATTATGTGGTGGGAATTAGATATGGATGAAGATGGTGAATATAAATTAGGAACAACACCAATATGGTGTACTAGACAACAACCACAATGGAGAGAACATTGGATCCATGGTGTTTATTATCCAAAAAAACCATTGAACATCAATCAAGGTGATAAAGTATGTTTTCTAATGAGTTCGCAGCAAATGGTAGCGTGTTTCGATTTTGTTTAGGTATCTCTTTATTGTTATCACGATGAATATAGTCTTTATTTTGATGTTCTTCCATTTGATATCAAACAACCTATGAATGTTTCTCTATTTTTACCACGATTGTATCTTCCATCAATTACAAGTCGTTCAGCAATAGCTTCTTTCAATTCCACTTATCGTCGCACAAAATATTTGAATGCATTGAATATTTTGTTGGAAAAATCAAGTGATACTCTACGCTGTTTATACATTGGAGATGGTCTATTATTACCGTTACTTGTATTGACAATGTACGAAGACGTTGAATTGTATATTGTTCAAACAAATAAACATCTCATCAGAACGTTAAATCAAATATTAGAATACAATAATAAACGTTGTCATATAATTGATAAATCATTAACAGCATTGACTATTGAAGATTTTGATCAGAATAAACTTGATATTATTTTATCTGAACCATTTTTTTCAAAATCACTCTTACCATATGATAATTTATATTTTTACTATTCATTACAAACGTGTAAAAAGTTTATGAAATCAAATTTCATCTCAATGCCGTGTCGTGCAAAAATACGTTGTATTGCATTGGAATTTGATCATTTACATAAAATACGTTTAGCAGTTAAAAAATGTTGTAATTTTAAGTTAAAACCATTTGATGACAAAATTTTAAATGCATCAAAAATTGTTGATGATTTTATTGAAACCCAACCATTATTTGAATATTCATCAAAACCATTAAGTAACATAATCGACTTATTACATTTTGATTTTAAAGAAGATAATCGTTCATCAACAATTAAACAAGATGTAGAAATATCTTTAATTCAAAATGGACAATGTAATGGTATTGCTGTTTGGATTGATTTTGAACTAAGTGATGGAATATGGTTAACAACCGGTTGTGAAACAATCAATTTTAATCAGCCTATGCAATGGTCGACATATTGTAAACAAGGTGTGCATTTATTACGAAAACCAATCAATACACCATCATCTTTAAAAGTTTCAACACAATTTGATTATCAAAAAGGACATTTTTCGTTTGAATTTCATGAAAACCTTGTTTGAACTAGTCTTTTATATTGATTTTTAGAAAATGTTTTACTTAAAGTAAAAACGAGAGAGAGAAAGAGAGAGATACCGCATAGTACTAAAAGAAACAGATAAATGATTATAACCAATAGACAGATGGTAGATCTCAAAAACGTTTTTTTGTTTGTGTTTTAGGATAGCTGTCTGTCTTGCGTTAGTTCTTACAACTGAAAAAAAGAAAAAAGTTTGAGGATTATAAGATGACTTTTTACACCTATGCTTGCTTTATTCAACTAATTCAGATCATTTTTTTCATTTGAAACGGCTATCTACGGGATGAGCGAGAGCAAATAGTTGTACGGACGTGGGAACACGTGTGTTTCTCAATAAATTTAAGCGAATCTGTCCATATCTTTTGCATTTCAGATCAAGTATATTTTAATATTTCTTACAAGCGATTCGTGTAATTTATCTTGACTTGTCAATTAATGTCGAAATATTATTATACGAGGAGCAATATGTAATGATAGTAAGGTCCATAGTCCATATGTTTTTTTTAAATTATTTTTACAGTAGATAACATGTTGTTATTCGTATACCACTTAACCCTACTGCAATTTAACATCGGATCATCCAACATCAAGATTTGGAAGACATCAGTTGTCAAATAGAATACAGAATTTCATGATGACAAATGAGCTTAACTTAGTTTACTATGCAAGCAAACGAACCCATGTCGTTAAAACGAAAATTTTTTTTTGCATTAATCAAGTGAATAAGGCAAAAAAACTGCAAAAACATAAGCGGTGTAACGCAACAAATGGTTACAAAAGCGAAATTTTGCCAAATTCTTCAAGAACAAAATATTCACAAAATTCTGTATTAGTCGAACTAATACAGAATTTTGTAAACATTTTGTTCTAGAAGAGTATGCAAAATTTTGTAAAATTTCGCTTTTGTAACCATTTTTTGCGTTAGGTCACTTACGTTTTTACATTTTTTTGACCACACAGAAAAGCTTTTGCAATTTCTACATGGAAAGTTTCAAACATGTACAACACAGCTGCCACTGTTAAACGAGCACTGAATAAATTCAAACAATTACCAATTAAAACTAAAAGAAATTGACTAGAGCGATTCATTTAATTGATTTAGTAGAAAGATAAATCTGTTCTGATTTTTCCCTTTTTATTTACAGTATTAGTAATCTTTGCTGGTGTTTTTTGTTTTGAAACTTTTGCTGTACAATGATCTGATTTATAATATGTTGAGTATTTTATTTTGATTCTCTGTTTAGAGTCTGATATCTTGTTTTTATGTATCGTTGAAAGATTTTTTTAAAATCTTCAATGTCTGATTATGTATGACTCATTGGTGACTATACTCAATAGTTGTCACGAGTACTTTCGATAAAACGGTTACTTTTGTATAAATGACTTATGGTAGAATTTGATTATGTTGGCAATAAAATTGTAAGAAAATTAAACAATCATTTTCTATTTTTTGTACCTACATCCTTGGCTGAGGAAGCCAAACAGAATTGTGTTGGCTTTTTGCTGAGAAAAAAAAATGTATCTCGTGGTCTTTTTCCTATGACTTGTCAATCTTACTGTGAAAATATGCAGAGGGCACATTCATATTTCACATTTGTCAATGAAGCTTCTGTGAGTTCTATTTGAAGAAAATGGGACCAAAGAAATATTACAGATGTTGCACGTCAAAAAAGTAGTATAGTTCTAATAGAACAGGATGAAAATATATGTATTTATTAATTAAACACGTTAATTTGTCCATTAAGTAGCACTGAGTACATTAAATCAATCTTGTACTTTGTTGTTTTTGCTTTCAATAAAATGTGACACCTTTTAAATCCGATCTATTGCTGGATTAAGGTCGTATCTCTCACCAGCAAACAAGAAATATTCTTCTTTTTTTTTCAGTACACGGTATATATAGTTCACAAACTTATGTGGAATTTGATGCACTGAATTACTTTGCCCTTTTTCGATGTATTAGCACTATACGTTCTTTCATTCCAAAGGTATTTTCAAACTGAGAAACGACGAACTAAATTTGGCAAACTGAGAGAAGGTGAAACATTTTTTTGTGTCGTTCGGGTGTTCTTTTTTTATTTCTTCTTTTTCCTCAACCTGTTTCTTCTCTTGTGTGTGTGTGTAATGCAGATATTAAGTCGGAGAAGTTTGCCTTTTTCTACCAATGACTAATGCATCTACTTTTGTATGACGTTGACGTGTGTGTACGTTTGTATTAACCTGGTTGAAATTATGTTTTAAGTTCTTTGATGTGAGTATGTGAAGTTCATATAGATCACCGTATTTATTTTCAATTTAATAAATTTGACGATGTGTGTGTGTGTGTGTGCTTCGTGTAAGAGAGAAGTCCCGTATCTATGTATGTGTCTGTCTATACAAAAAAATTGACATCTTAACCACATTTTTTCATCATATAATTGAACTGAAATCTAATCAATGATTTTTCCATATAAAAATTTATTTTCTGTAAACGAGATCTTTAACATATTTTTTTCCTTTAATCAATTTTATTAATCGAGATCCAAAACGTGTTATTTTTGATTTCTTTTAAACTCATTCTTACTGTTCTCGTTGTACCAATTTATCATTTTTTCCTACAGCCATTCGTTTACTTCCTTTTTTTTCTGCGGATGTGGAGAAATATAAGAATAAGTCATATATAATAAATCTGGCATTGCTATGTGCTTGTATTGATAAAAAAAGCTGGCGCACACAGGGTATTAGTTTCTTTTTCTACCACGGATGCCTCTTCTTTCAAAATATATAAAGCAGAAAATTGGTACTGTGTTCTATTTTCAACAGTATCCTATAGAATATATTAAAAAGAGAACGAAGCAAAAAAACGACGGATCCATTTCTCTCCGAACACTTCCATCATCATCAAAACTATACGCAGACATTTAATATTTTTATCATCCATCCATGTATAAGCGAACCGAAAAGAGAACACACAGTACACAGCGAATACATTATTCTGTTTTATATATATTCTAAGTTCTCTCTAAAGCAAGCGTAAAACTGAACATACATGATGATCACGGATCCAGTCAGCGTTCGTTCCTTTTCATATTCTGGTAAACGTCATCGTTTTTTTCTTTACTTCTCCATATATATATATATATATATATATCTATACAAAAACAACTATTATAAGAAAATCCAATGAAACATAAATAATGAATGAAATGTTCATATATGTGCACTCATGATGGTGATATAGAGTAAAGAAAAAAGGGCAAAAGCAAAAGGAAGGAGAACAAAGATAGGCAAGCATTCGGAATCGAGAGGTGTTCATTGTCTAGAAAATTTAATTTTTATTCTCTACCGACATTCATTTTCTTCTTCTTGCAGTAACTTGACGAAAAACAGAAATTGAAAGTAAGTTCTTTGTATGTCATATATTTATTTCAAAAGATTTTTTAATTTTTTGTACTACAATGTCTTAAACAAAAAAATTATTAAAAAAGTTTGTATTAATTTGGCTAAGTTTCAACTCATATTGCGAATGTTAAATGTACTGAATATATGTTTAAGTGATGTCTTAGATGAGATAGTATAGACGTATCGCCTGATCTAATCTTGTAAGAATTTTTACCTAATACGCTTGTGACTTAAATTTTCATAGGTGTTATTCTTTTATTCAGTTATGCAATGTCACTTTCCTTTTTCTTTTCTTCTTTGTGTTCTCAGTAGGAATGTATAAGTTCGTTCATCAAACAAATCTATTTTTTCAAAAGTTAGTTGAATAATAAGCAACTGAGACAACGTTATGTGTTCAATTATTTTATTTTTCAACCATTTAGTTATGTTAGTTTGAAGAAGATTTATTTAAGAAAAGTTTTTGCGAACGGTTCTTTTTGTTTTTAAGCGATATTTTCACAGATTTAACAATTATGAAGAAGAGAATATAAAAGAATGTTTGCTTAAATTATTTGATTGTCTGTAATATAAACCTACAGGAATGGTTCACAATAGCAATTGTTTGCCTTTGTCTACACTACGCGAATATTCATCCATGAACGAATATCGTATTGCTTTTGAAGTGTTAATGTTTTAGTGTATATAGCTTTTTTTTCTATCCGATACTCTTATCTAATGTACATTAGCTATATATCGTCTGATAAAAGAAAGCAGCACGCCCAGATGAAAGTAACATAGGCATCTTTTTACTTTTAATGGTATGCTCTTGTTTTTCTCATTTTTTTTTGTGTTATTGTTGTTGAAACCATCCAAGTTTTAGGGAGTTTCTATTTCTGCTTCCGGAAAACTGACAAGATACGATTGACAAAGAAGAAAAGGGAAAAAGACTTTTTTCCATAATTTTTTTCCTCTTTGGTATATCTCAAAAAAGAAACTTATGTCTTTCCTAGAAACAGAGTTGCTCTTTTTGCGCAAAGTTCGTTTCTCAGTATGGTTTTTGAGTATAAAATGATTATGATGTACACATGCCACACACATTCCTTTGAACCTTCCTTTTTCGGAGAACGAAAATTTTCAATACAAATACAAAAAGCGAAAGTTGGAAACAAGTGTATGTTATTGTGAGTAATATATAGAAAAATAAGAACGAGAAAACGAAGAAATGAAGGAGAGTGAACAATCAAAAACGGAAAGATAAAGCGAATCTACTTAGGACTGAGTCGAATATTGTCTATTCTATACAAATACAAAGGCATGCACACATCTTATATATGCATTATACTCCTTTGCTTTTCTAACCCTATTCTTTATTCCCATTCCTATTTTGAAATAAGAGATTCACGACGTTTTGAAGCCTGATATACAGAATACCATCGTGTTTGTGTATCGGTGTCCTGGATAAAGGGACAGAAAGAACAGATAAAAGAAAATGTAATGAGAAATGTATCCGAAGGAGGCCATACATGGCTCTAAACTACAAGCAAATTTCCTTTGGCAAATATAGACATGTTCTTCTTTTACTCTTTTTTTCACATACACACACACATACAGCTCAACTTTTTTTCATTTTTTTGTTCCTTCACACGCAAATCAAATCTTTTCTTTTTGTATATGCATATGGTTTGTTTCGGAGAGTATACATCGAACACAGGAGGAGGTGGATAAGCACTTTTTTCTCTTTTTGTCGTTGCCTTCGGGCACGTCATTATATCAGTAGTGATAGTAGTAGTAGCAGTATTGGTCACGTTTCTTATGTTCTTTTAGATTATTAAATTATTGATCTGGTCATGCAGACGGGAACAGCATTTATTTGTCCGTCCTGCAATTTCAATGGAGAGAGTTTACCAGAGCTCATTGCACATATGGATGTACATGCGGATGGTAAGAGATTATTTTGTTTATATTTTGATATGTTTCTAATTTAATGTTGTTTTATTCATACCCTTTCGAAGAAAACCATGCACAGCCAACAAAAAATGAAATGAATGAACAACAAACTGATCTTCCTGTTCAACAACGTTCGAGACGAAAACCAACATTTAGTCATCAAGTTAGTAGGCAAATAATTTCAAGAAATTTAGATTTTACTAATTTTACCTTTTAGATCATATCACAAGCATCAAGACAATACGCGGATGTTAGACAAAATCAGAATATAGATTCTGGTAAAATAGCTGTTGTTCTTGATTTTCATTTTCACAAAATTTCTTTTTATAAGGTTTTGATCAGTTATGGGAGAGAATATCATCAGACGAGGTTAATCGAAGTTGGAATAACAATCCAGCTGGAACAGATCACAGCAATGGACGCCGAAACGAAAGTTATATGGAGGTATGCTTATTTTAAATTGATATGTACGTCGAAGAAAACTCTTTATATTCACATTTTCGAAGATAAATGATCCACAAAACGGAGGAGTCAATCATGCAATGAGGTTTGAACGATTATACGCATGTCGTGCTTGTTCTTACGTTACGTCAAATCCAAGAGTGTTATTACACCATCGCCGAGATCATCACTCAGAAGATTTGTTAATTTATGAGTGTACATTATGTCAATATGCAAGCGAATACAACGGAAAAGTTGAAAGACATTTAACAACATGTAAGATCTTCTCATTTTATCTTGATTTATGTGACTAATCTGACTATTTTGGATTGTTTCAGGGCATAAACTGGATAAAAGTATGTATACTGCATTCTTTCTCTCTACTTATTACTCAATAAACCTTTCTTATAGATGAATGCAAAACAGCTGTACGAAAATGCCGTGAAAACGATACAAATGTATGTTTTCAAGTACCGGATCATACGGCGAGTAATGCTGATTTTCCAACACTGGGTTATATGGAAGAATCACTAACTGATAATAATAATTTGCAACAATATAATAATGGTCAATTGACAAGCACAACAAACGCCGATACCAGTCAATTATTGATACCAACAGATGAAAAAAAACAGGCTAATAATATTCATGATCGTTTTTCACTACCATTATCAACACAACCATCAGCAACAACCGTTACAGCAACGACAAATAGTTCTAGTAAACGAAAACCTAATGTGTTACATTCGATATTGAGTCAACAAAGACCAATAGCTCCAAAAATGACTAATAATTCATTTAGTCAAAAGCATACAAATATAAGCAAAGGTATTATAATTATCCCAGCCTCTTTGATGCTGAATAAACAAATTCGATCAGTTATTTTTAGGAATACCATCTGTATCATATGGGCAGTCTACTCATTCTTCTACTCCTCGCCCTTTGTCAGCATCTATAAAATTACTAGCACAAACAGCTCATGGTCAATCACCACCCGTACCAAAATTTATTTCGGATCAATTATCACCGACAACATTTTCCTCTCCATCATCGGCATCTTTTTCAATGCGTCAACAAGAACATCGAAAAAATTTCTTATGTACATTGTGTAATCTTACGTATAAAAACTTTCATGACTGTACAGCACACATTAGGAAAAAACATGAAATAACACACGCACAAGCGGGACGTTATGTCAAAAAATTGCAATCAGATAATATATCGACGTCTATTCCTCACACTACCAACAATCTTCATGCTGAGAGTAATCGTGAGTATCATACGAACCCACTACCACGTCTATCAATACCACAATTGCCCTCACAACCACCACCTTTGATAAATGGTTCATCCGCACGATCATCATTTCAAGTTTCACCATTTCAACAACAACAACCGGACGTGAATAGCAAAACGTTTCGTTGTAGTTATTGTCCGTATTCAAGTGGCTGGTCAAAAGACATACAAAAGGTAATATTTCTTTAACCTTGTATATCTGTCAACAGTTTGTATATTGGGGAAATCTTTTGTTACACTTGTCACAGACTAGTAGTCTTTTTCGTTTTTATCAACTATAAAAAGATTTTCTTCCAGCATCAACGACGTAAACATCCGTTATTGTCACCCCATATAATTAAAAATGAATTAATAAATGGTGAAGCGATACTATCATCCAACCGCGACGAACCGTTATCTAATATAAAATCCTCTCCGCTATACAGTGGTTTGTGGAATGATGTGTCGGTTTTGAATGAAATACAAGATGATAATGATATTGATGATGACGATTTGGAAGCGATGGATTTGAATGGTGATTTTTCATCAATACCGGAAGACGAACAAATTGTTGACGAAGAAGACGAGATGTAAGTCTTCTACTCTTTGTTATTTGATATCGATTGCATTTGTTCCTTTTTTTAATTCTAGTTTATGGAAATTTCAACAGATTCCGGGTCTTCAATCACCACGATCATCAGAAAACAATAATAATGTATCATCGAATCAATACGATACATCATCATTAGCAAAACGTTTCAAAAAATTTCGTTGTCCTCATTGTGACCATAGTGCACCAACATTAACTAAACTGAAACTCCATGTTTCCACACATATTAATATAAAACCGTATATGTGTAGTTTATGCGGATGGAGGTAATATTTCGGTCTGTTTTCTAAAATATGTTAGTACAAAATACAGTATTTTTTTAGAGCTAATTTACGATGGTATATTCAATGTCACGCAAAAAAACGTCATCCAAACATGAATTTTGAAGTATTACAATTATCAAATGAAGAAGCTGAACAAACAATTGACGCTTATATGAGAGAACGTGGTTTAGACTCAAAATTATTTGGTAGTCACGATTCGAAACGACGTTTTCAATGTTCTGTGTGTCCTTTTCGTTCGAGTCATCCAAAATTTGTTGATCAACATATTCAGAATAATCATCCCAATAAAGCGTACTCGAAAATGGTTATATCGAAAAAAAAATTCCGAAAACCACCCACAACATTTGGACAATCAAATGGAAGTAAACAAAATGAAAACATTCCTTCTCGAAATGAAAATATTGATGAAACGTTACAGAAAGTATGTATCTATTTTTGTACCCACTAATGTGTGCACTGATTTAATCATGTTCATTAGTTCATGATACGACTGCCTCGAAAATCCAATGATCAATCAAAAACTGAACATTCGCCTGCACCCACGTCACCACTTCTATTTTCACAACCTGCAGACCATCATCTTCCAATTCCTCAGACGAATGCCGCCATATTTATTAATTCTGATGGTGATTATGTAAACAACGAGACATATGATGATAATAGTAATGGTAGTTTATACAATGTGAATCCAACGACATTATCTCCGAATGCATCACCATCGTTGTCAAAACATCAAAATGACTATTTAACAAAACCATTGTATACAAGAACAAATTTACAACCAGATGGTACGATAACATTGCCGGATCAATCAAAAATTGTTTATAATAACTTTTCGTTGCATTCTAATTTTAATCCCAATCGTTTATTTTATTGTGCAATATGTTACCGAGGTTATCGATGGCGATATGATGTTAAACGGCATCATAAAGCGTTACATGGTGATCCAGAAGGAGAAATATTAGAATATTGTGCACAACTTGATGCATTGATACCATCCAGTTCAGCGTCAACAGCCAGTACAACAGCTCAACACACAGCAGCAGCTATGCAGGTAATGCAAGTTTTAAGAAATTTTGATGATGAACCAATTATAGAAGACAATGATGGAATCCAACAACAATTTATGGTCGACGATAATGATGATTTTAAATTGAATGGACAATCGTCAGCAATACAACAACGGGAGGATATATCAATAATTGATGACATATCTGATCGAGATAAACGTATTGTAAGTCGTAATCAACGGATGGGTGATCTGACGAATAATCCCCAATTTCCAGCACACTATTTTAATCATTCACGAAAACCATTACAACAACAGGAACAGAAAGTACAACAACCACGTCCGATTGTCTCCTCCAGACATCATTTATCAAATGGAAAAGTTGCTATACCATCAACGGGCGCGTTTAAACAACGTATTACTTATGGATTTAAACCATTCAAATGTCCATACTGTTTCTATCGTACAAATTGGCGAACAGATGCATTACGACATATTCGGTATGGTTTTCACGACTTATTAACTCGTTTGATGTCAGTAGCTAATACTTTTCACACAGATCAAGTGTATATTGAATAGAGGGGTGCTATATTATTCGGCTAAAACTGATCATCAACTGACTAGAATGTCTAACGAGAAATGCTAAAAAGCTGCAAATCTGAATTCTATTCTTGTTTCCTAATGTCTACCTACAGCATTTGGGTCCAGAAATGGCAGACTTAGTACCTATTTATCACTACTCATATTGTATTTGTTTCAGAGCTCGACATAAAATCGAACCAGAACATGATGGTTATTATGAATTATCAACTGAAGACGCTGAACGTACATTTGAAGACTATGAAAATACATTTGGTTTTGTTGTTAGCAAAAAAGTGTTGGGTCGTTATACTGAATTTCGTCACATGGAATGGCCTGATTTACAAAAAATGATTTATGATCAGATAAAAGATAAACATGGTTATGAACAAATTATACTCGAACGTTTACGACCATCAGATTATCCACCTCTGGCGCCATCGCAAATGGCATTATCGACAATACAAGCAACAATGGTTCAATCAAAATCGTTTCGACAAAGATCATCAATCATGGCAAAAAATATTGGTAGTAGTGGAACAGTAGTAAAATCATCTAACAGAAATGTAACAGTTCAGCAACAACAACAATTTGTACCATTAAGACATAAACGATTATTCACTTGTAATGAATGTGGTTATAATTCATCAAAAATTCTTGAATTAGAAAAGCATACATGTATAGAATCAATGGATATAACCTCAAAATTTAATGAGCAAGTAAGTTGTACTAGATCTGTTCTGATGAGATAATGGGAAGTGTGTATTATTTTCTTTCTCTTTGTATAGTCAGTTTTTAATCTAAAATCTGAACGATCATTGTTGAATGAAACTAATAATTCGAAAAATGTGAAACGGAAAAAGTTAAATATAACAATTTTTAAGTGTACAAAATGTTTATATCGTACAATTAGTCATTTTTACGCTAAACAACATATTCAATTACATCAATCCATGAAACATAGTTGTTATTATTATTGTTCACATTGTGGTTATAATTCCCATTCACGTTCAATTATTTTATTACATATCATTCAAAAACATAGCTTAACATCAACAGCACGAGTTAAACCGTTTGGAGTAAGTTGTGTGTGTGTGTAATTAGGCATATTTCATATGCTAATCATGATTTGGTTTCTTTTTCTTAGTTAGCAAAATATGCTGAATTTCAAATAACACAAACAATAATTATCGAAAAAGAAGAAAAACAACAACAGCAACAAGAACAGCAACAATTTCGAAATGAAAAATTGTTTAATTGTTTAAATTGTCCCTATGTTTCAATGTCGTTGTTAGAATTTACTCAACATCAACAATTTCATACAAACAATTTTACATTTCAATGTCAATATTGTAATTTCTCATCACCATCTCAACTGTATTGTCGTCAACATGAATTATTACATTTGGCAACAACAAAGGAAGAATATAATCAATTGTTTTGTTTGAAATCATTCGGCAAATTATCGACTCCAGTGGTAAGAAAACAGTATTTAAATATTTATTTCTTAACATGTTTATGATTTTTAGGAAAAATCATTCCAACAATGTATTTCCACTAATGTTAAATTGAAACGATTGGGTAATAGTTGAATAGAAATTTTGAGACGTCGTATGTACCTTTTTCTCTTTTCAGGAATGGCAACAATTATTAAAAAAACTTTAGAAAAACGACCAAGACGAAAATGTCCATTTTGTATCAACTACTCATCAATTAAACCGTCAGACATCATCGAACATATCCAAGTATAGACATATATAAAGAATCATCTTAATATTTTATCATAAATATATGTTATTCTTTTTAGAATATTCATTTTAATGATGATTTATCAACGACAAAATCTGATTTATTATTTGGTTATGATGCAATTAGAGATATTCTCACATCATTTGGTACTAATGCACAATCATCTGACGGTGGCGAAGAACAACCTCAAGATGGTAGTAGTGAAAATAGTGAAATGGACGATAATAATGATCAACAACAACAAGAAAATGGAGATGATAGGGAAAGTATTACTGATGGAAAACAAGAGAATAGTATTTCTCTATTGACAGTGTGAAGATCTACGTATCTTCCTTTATTGAACTTAATTGCTTCACTCTAATTTTGAGTATGATATCATATAATTGTTTTCAATGGCTTAGACTTGTGCGCATAGATGTAGTTGTTCATTTAGGTTTGCTTCATATAGAAGATAAAGCGCCATATAAAATCATCCATTCTGATACTAATAATAACGATACTTTGGCAAATCCAACAGTCATATTCCACTAATTTTTTGTTTACGTTTGAGAATGATGAAATTAGAAAAGAATGACCTGTGGATTTTTTTTTTTGTTGTGTTAAACTCATACCTCCATATACATTTTTTTTCACATACTCTTTCTTATTTATGTGTATCTTCTTCTTTCTAAAAGTTCATGCATCAAGTCAGATTAACTATTCTAGCGTCAATCCGAGATTATTTTCTTTTTATGCTCCATAAACAAAGATAATGGTTTTTCTTTGTGCGTATAGTCAATACTCACTGATTTTGACCGAAGAACGTGTGTGTGAGTTTTTTTCCCTAGTACATCTATCCTCGTTTATATGTAATTATCACATTACTCATTTATGAAGGAAACGAAGAATGAATTTAAGTCGTGTTCACCACAGATGATCTCAATGCATTCTATTTATTTGTGTATGTGCGTGTGTCAATTTTATGACATTAGCTTGATTAAATGTGTCCTTTTTGTTTGTCAACTAACTTTATTTAGATCCTTTGTTTATGAACAGCTCCTCTTGAATGATATTTGTTGCAATAGTATATGTTTGTGGGACTTTTTCTTTTTGGTATTTTATTTTCTTTGTTTTTGTTGAATCGAACCTAATGGATTTGGCTTATTTTCTAACTGTACGTTAAAACAAACTGAATTTGAGATTAACAAACGAAAGTAAAACAGCATTTTTTTCTCAATAAATGAAGCTAAAGACAAGAAACAAAGTTTGATTTGCCTTGAGTGGACAAAGGTCGATTACTACTCACTGCATTATCCCTCGACTACAGAAAACCACAAGTTTTTTCTCACGTATCTAAGCATATCGGATGTAACAGAGATGTACGAAGGACTCATTTTTCAGAAACCATTCTGCCCCCTTCCGTTCTCGTTGAAATTTGTTTCCTTTTTTCGTCATTTTTCAAAATCGCTTCCTGAAGCAGTCCTTTTCCTCGTCAATATCGATATTTTTAAACTTTCGTTCTCACTACACGTCATGTTTTATTTCAAAACAGTTATATTAATACATACAAAGATAAATCCAAACTTTTTATGCTTATTTTTCTACAGAACGGATGACAATAATATTGTTTACTATTTGTGATTTTTAGATTTAGATCCTCGTTGACTAATGGTCTCGCCTACAAACCGACAAAAAAATTTCGCTCTGCTGGACTCTGCCTCGCTAGTTTTGGGATCATACCAGATTCTACTTTTTCCTCTGTGGACTCCTTGATGGTTTTTCCATGGGATTCCCGTCCCTCGTGCATCTCTCAAATAGCAGCATTCTACATCTGAGAACAATAGTTTCTCCTATCGAAGAATCCAATTAATCCAATAGTTTCTTCAATTACACATGAAAAACTATAGTTCCAACTATTTTTTCATAGAAATCTTGTCACAAAAATAATGAGAACATAGACAAAAAATAGAATGATTACTCTAGCAGACATGATTTGAGTAAAAAAGTATACTGTAGAATCGTATAACTTTAGACAAACGATATTTAAGTAAGATAGAAAAGAAAGAAAGGATGAATTGAGGACAAAAATCCTTATTTACAATTAAACATCAGAAAAAGTATAACAGATTTATTGATCCATAGAAAACATGACTGAATTAATATTTACATTTTTTATTTGGTATATTTATACTACGATCTTTTCGCTTTTGTTGAAGATCACCAAAAAAAGTGTGAATATCGGCCGTTGTAACCAAGCCATCTGCTTTATTACGTAAAAATTGTCCAAGTGACTCCTTGAATTCATTGATGCCTAGAACAGATTCAATGTAGTTTAATTTACAAACCAGATTCACCTCAAGTTATTTCAATGACTTATTATAGTTCTCAGAGATTCAACCTTATTCTTGAAGGAAAGAAGCGTATCATACCATAAAGAACTTCCATTTTTGTTACATGATCGAGTTGCTGTAATGAATTGGCTAATAATTTGTCTGGATCTAAATAGTCACTTTTTTCAAATGATTGACGTTCATATTCTTGGATCGAATCTTCTTCATCGAACACAACAGACAAATTACAATTCTCGTACATTTTCTACAGTAAAGAAGTATTCAAATTGAAAGAGAGAACATGAATAATCAAAAAAAGAAAAACTTACCGAGCATTGACTACAACGACAAAGACGTTTTCGCCATCCGTCGCGAAAAAATATTGCATGAAGTTGATCCGCTCGCGTTGGATCTTGTTTTTTCGTTTGTTCTAACAAACAACTATTGTCTTCAGTAACAGGTTCTAAATGAAAGAAAAATCGAAATATTTTCAAACAAAAACGACTTGAAAGTGTATATCTATGCTACCTGTTGTATTTGTTGCCAACTCTAAAAAAATAATAAAAAATCAATGAAGAAGATATTCTAATCATCAGTCTTACAAAGAAGGTATTCTTACCAGCATAATAGGAAAGAAACGGATGTTTTGTAATGCATGTTTGACAGACAAAATCTAATTGTTCAACATCAGTTACTTCCGTTGGCAACGGTACACCTAAATGCTATAATAAAATTGTTTGTAAGAATTTTTCTATTAAAAAAAACGGCTAAGATTTACTCCAGAATGTAGCCAATCTTCACAAATCATACATTGTAACATTTCATCCTGAATCTAAAATTATAAAGTACAGTTATTCGTATTTTTGAGACTCACTTATATATTTCTCTTACTTCACTATCCGGATAAGGTTTTTTACAGGTACAATAAAGTCCACGAAAATTATCATCATATTTATTTAACGTATTTTCAGCTTCTTTATTCTTAAGTAATAGCAAAAATAGCATAGACTGAATAGAATACTTGTTGTTTTTTTATAATCGACTTACTGGATTTAGTTTACACGGTTGATTATCATTGAATTTTGAATTACCACAATCGCAACGAAAATATCTGAAGAGAAATGGAAGTGAACGAATTAGGTAACAAACTCACTGCCAATCTTTATCTATTACCGTCGTGTATATAATTCATTAATTTCATGATCACTGTGACAGTGATAAGCACATGCTGCACATATTCCAGCCAATTGTTGTTGAGAATTATTACGATAACAAGTCATACAAACAAATAGAGCTTGTCGTTTGACATAACCCTAATTTAAAATAGAATATAAATAAGTGAATTGATGTAGCCCTTATATCAAACTTACCTGTGCATAAGTACACGAGTCAACATCGCACGATCCATAAAGAGCTCTTGCTTGATCTAATTCTTGCTCTTCATTATCAATCGCCTCTAATAAATCATCGCACGTCACACAGTCATCGTTCTTCGATTGTTCAGGGTTTGTATCGTCTGTAGACATCTAATTACTTTTTTTCTAGAATATAAAGAAACATCGGCTAATATTAAGTGTGCAAAACAATTTTGAGCACACATAAAATAAATTAAATGTTCTGATCTTACTAATCTAAAATGCTATACAAGTGCACTGGTGTAAAAAACGACATCTACGAGCAGTCAAACGATAAGAAGAAGCAAGTCGAGAATAATAGAAAAAGACCAGTCGTATAAGGCCGCACTTTAATCAATTTTACTTAAAATGTACGATACATTTTTGATTTTCGATGCACGAGGGTACAGTTTTTAATATTCTATTCATTATACCTAAACGTCGTCTACAAACCGTAACAAGTTATTGCTGAGAACGTCCCATCTTAGCTTAGAAATTTCGTCTGTAGACATCTAGTTAGATGAGTTAGGACAATTACTGGTGATGCGAAAGTACAGTCGGCGGCAAGAAAAGTGACAATAGAAAGATGGTGATCTGATAGTTCGTCAATAAAAATAAGAAATAATAAAGAACGTAAAAGAGAATCCTGCTGTGTGACAGATGGAATGAAAAAACGGATTAATAAAGAATTTTTTGCGCACACTTGCTGAATACGATTAAGGAGATAACCACTCATACGATTTGTCATTTGCACCGAGTTAGTCATAATAGAAATACTAGCAATAACAGAGATAGAAAAAAATACGATGAAGTTGGAGATAGACTAACGTAGCTTTCCATTTCAAGATTTTATGCAGTGTAGTTCGTTGAAGATGGAATGACCTTCAATGACGGCGACAAATAGTGTCTTAAATGTTAAGTTATTGTTAGCATAGCCATTATTCGATGGTCTAGGTAAAAATATCGCGCATTCAGAATTTGAAAAAAGCACTGTTTTCATTGGCATTCGATATAGAATTATGAATAACGAAGTTTTCTTCCAAAAATTGATTAATAGCAAACCAAAGATAAAGGGTTTTAATAGACTACGAAATAAGTAAATTTACTGTGCTGAAGTGCTTTACTGACTGGGTTACGCAAACTTTTGAACGTCTCTGCACTACAGTTTCGCTCAAGTCATCTGAACTGCTTGCTCATTTCTAAAGCGACTTAAATGATAGTAATTTTGATTAAGTAATACCAAGACTGGTTTATGTGCTGACAATAGGACACAATCTTCTATACACTTTATACAGGGCGATCCAAAAAAAACTTACCCTCTGTGTATTTATTGACTTTCTTGTGTACAAATATAATTGAACTTTTTACCATCAGTTTATTCGAATAGAACAAAGATTTCTGGACGAAATGAGACGTCTCCGAGCTCTCGAAGAGCTTTTCTCATGAAACAGCATTCAATTTACGGAAGGTCCCATACCACCAAAATCGGGACAATTAATGGGCAAACAAGAAAAATATGCTCTTGGGA
>CAJNOQ010000765.1:0-41691 GCA_905250885.1 Didymodactylos carnosus
AATGCCTATAACTTTTGGACCGCTCCATCAATTTTGATGATTTTATTATGTAAATTGGTCAGCTTGAGCTCAGCTTTCCAACGCGTGTCTAAGCGATTTGATCGGATCAATAGTTTTTGAAATATTGTACTGTATATAGTATCACATACACACATAGAAAAATAATAATTAATAGAGAGAGAGATGAAGATTTCCAAAATATACAATGAGTTTCCACTATATACAAATTAACTAACATAGATAGTGGAAGACAGAGAGAGATGGTACTAGAAACCAGGAAGAAGAAAAGTAAAATATTCACTATTCATTGTCATCTTTATCCGTTCCACTATTGATGGCTCCGAAAAATTTTGTAGCGAAGCAACTTTCACAAAAACAGATATAAAAAACTTGATGTTATTGATTCTAAACAATAGTTATGTGGGCTTTAATGGTAAATATTATCGTCGAAACGAGGATTAACTATGAGAAATAGTTTATCTCTGTTGCTAGTCGATTTATATATGAATGATTATATGTCGAAACATTTACCTATAAGTTAATCATGTAAAGAAAATATGGCAATATGTGGATGGTATTAATAACTATAATGAGTGAACTAGAATTACAAGATTTTATCGTCCAATTGAACAAACTAAAAAGTAATATAACATTTACAACAGAATATCATATAAAAAACTAACAACAATTTTCTGTATATAACATTAACTGAATCCAATGATGGTAACAATGATCCAATACATGTTCGATGGTTTTGTAAACAAATAACGACAGATCGTTTGATGAGCTACAATTCTTGTTATCACAAATCAATTAACCAGAACATTTTATCAAATATGACAAGAAGAACTATATAAACAACAACAGAACATCATAAATACGTTCAAAATTCAGATAATTTAAAACAACTATTAATGAATTTTAATTATCCAAAAAGTGAAATCGACAATATCATCCGAAATATAATAAAATCATACAGGATGTTCCAAAAGTCACTACTCAATAAAAAACTACTAGTGCAATTTCATACAAATAAGGGAGCCTTATAAACTGGAATAGTTCGAAAGCCTGTAAAAAGTTGTATCAGGCTATTGCAGAAGCTGCATCCATAGATCATGCTAATATGAGAAGTTAACTTCTTGTGACAAAACTTTAAGCTGAATAAAACATTTGAATATGCGGGATTATACAGCAACCAGAGTTCTACAAAATGAGACGTAGTGCGACTCCGACAAAGATTCCATTTAATTACGACAAGTTCAACAATCTTTACGCACTATTAAAAGTACTCACACAGAAAACATATGTTGTAAGTTTTATTATTTTTCCGCACTGATCTTTTTTTACACAAAAATTTCCAACCGTATGGTATAAAAGTTGGAAAGTTTCTCTATCAAACAAAAAACAACCTTGAAGTTTGGTTGAGAAATGACGGAGTTATTAAAATTTTTTTAATAGATAGTGACTTTTGGTACACTCTGTATACATCGAACGCTACAGCACAGAGGAACAACGAAGATGATCTGAATATACTATATTATTATTATATGTTCCAGGTATAGATGTGCAAAAAAATAAAATTACAAAAGCGGAACAAAATATTATATTTTCGGTTACTCATACAAAATTCAATCGTCGTTGAATAAAACAATCAAAAATACATCAGAATCGAATATGTATCACCTACCATGAGAATGAGATGTGTGTTATAATAGTAAAATAAAAGTTGGAATTAGAATCGTATAAAAACAACACCAAAAAACATACTAAATTAGAAATGGTACAGTATCAACAACAATATCAATATAAATTTATTTTAAAGAAGTCATTTTTGTAATTGATAAAAGAGTTAATATGAACTATATATTTCAATATAAATCAGCAACCTTTACGAGGTGGCTGCATGCGTTACCAACATAATTCGCTTCTCCGTTAAGCGAACAAGAATTTCATTATTACCTTCACAAACGTATATACTATAAAAAAGGAGTAAATCAAAATATCACGGTAATCGAACAGATCAATTCAGAGTGATAACCTAGCCTTCTCATTCCAGTAAGACTACCTTATCATGCCAATGATCCTACAAACGCTAGATCGAAACAACTCAATTTGAGCGTCAGTACGAGATAGTGTGTTTCGTGCAATATCCAACGCTGTTCCAAAATATTTCAATGCTTGAGAATATTGGACTTGATCCCAGAAATCCTCTTAGAAACCTGCGGTGCCGAAACACAAAGAAGCCGCAGAAAAAACTGAAGTACATTGAATTGTTAGTGTTGAACAGAAATATAGAGTCATAATGACCGAATTTTCTTTGCATGAAGTAAGGTTTTAACGGGTTTTCTGGAAACTGATGGTGAAAAATGGAAAGTGTCGAGGATACTTGTATGGGCAAAGTTATAGATCCTACTAAGTAGTTTCTATCCTGAAAAAATCTCGAAAAATTTTCCGAGGGTTTACGAGAAAATCGAGGTCAAACTTCAGGAATTTCTCAAGTACATGGAGTATCACTCGAATGTAAACTTAGATCGAGACCAGATTCATTCACCATTAGAATCAGCTCGTCACGAGCTACAACATGACTTATAATTATGCAATGTTTCGCTTATTTTCACCGACTTCGGCTTCACCCTCACCGAAAACTTGAGGAGTTAGGAAACCCCTTTCTACACGTTCTTTCAAAAACGCGTAAGCGAGACTCTTAGGTTATTTTTGACGCACTACACGATGGGCAAAGTGAAACTCTCGCGACAAGATACTCTGCATAAAGTGGCCGGACCTCAGTGGAAGCACCCGCCTTGGATGCTTCGGAATCAGAGCCTTCATTTTGATTTCAAGAGGTTTCTCATAATATGAGAATTCCTGAGAGTATTCCCCTTCATCATTCTAAACTCTACCAACGCGGTTGTACGTTATTGCGACACTTGGATGGTTCGGACCCAAAGTCTTCAAGTCAAACTCAAGAGTTTGCTGATAATATGACAATGCTTCAGAATATTCGGCTTGATCATGGTGAACTTTGTCAATATTGTTGTACCTTGTTACGACCCTTCGATGGTTCGGACCGGAAGTCTTCAACTCAGTTTCAAGAGTTTGCTGATAATATGACAGTGCATCAGGATATTCGCCTTGATCATGGAGAACACTACCGATGCTGATGTACGCTGTTGCAACACTTGGATGATTGGGACCCAAAATCTTCAAGTCAACCTCAAGACTTTGCCGATAATATGACAATGGTTCAGAATATTCGGCTTGATCATGTTGAACCAATCCAATGTTCTTGTACGTTGTTGCGAGACTTGGATGGTTCGGACTGAAAGTCTTCAGTTGGATTTCGAGAGCCTTCTGATAATATGTCAATGCTTGAGAATATTGGCCTTGATGCCGGTGAACTTACCAACGTTGTTGTACATTGTTGCGACGCTTGGATGGTTCGGTCGGAAAGTCCTTATTTGGATTTTAAGAGCTGTCATTACTTCAGAATATTTGCCTTGAACATGGTGAACTTTACCAATGGGTTGTAGGGTGTTGCGACACGTGGATGTTTGGAATCCAAAGTCTTGAGTTGGATGTCTAGAGTCTGCTGATAATATGTTAATGCTAGAGAATATTCGCCTTCATCATGGTGAACTTTGCCAATGTTGTTGTACCTTGTTGCGACACTAGGATGGTTCGGACCCAAAGCCTTCAAGTCAATCTCAAGAGTTTGCTGATAATATGTCAATGCTTCAGAATAGTCAGCTTCATCATGGAAAACGTTACTGATGTTGGTGTACGTTATTGCAACACTGGGGGCGCTCGGTCCGAAACTGCTCAACTTTCTAGAGCTTTCTGATAATAGGCGAACGAACAAATATGTGTGTTGCGAGACTAGGATGGTTCGGATTGAAAGTCTTCAGTTGGATTTCAAGAGCCTTCTGATAATATCTCAATGCTTGACAATATTGGCCTTGATGCCGGTGAACTTTACCAACGTTGTTGTACGGTGTTGCGACACTTGGATGGTTCGGTCCGAAAGTCTTTATTTGGATTTCAAGAGCTTTCGGATAATATGTCAATGCTTGCGAATAATCGCCTTGATGATTGTGAGCTTTACCAGTGTTGTTGTACGTTGTTGCAACCCTTGGATGTTTGGGACCCAAAGTCTTGATTTCAAGAGACTTCTGATAATATGTCAGTGCTTGAGAATATTCGCCTTGATCATGGTGAACCAGTCCAATTGTTAATTGATGTTCTACTTCGTATGCCACAATCTGACGAATCGAAAACGGAAATGTTAACCGAATGTGAATCATATTACAGAGACAATGGTAAAGAACTCGAAAAGATAAACGATTTTCGTTTGAACTATTCTTCTGATGCAGCCGTGTCGTGGTACACGCGCGATTCATTTGTATATCGCCTCTTAAATAAAGCTCTTCGAACACGAGATATTGATATTATATTTAAATTTCGCTTTTTCATAGCTGATCTTTATCGACAATTGCAAAAAGAACATTCGAAATTCATGAAATCTTTTACGGATGATGAATGCTTCTTAACGGTGTATCGAGGACAGCATTTAAAAGCTGGTGAACTACAAGAGCTAAATGACAATGTTGGCCGACTGATTTCAATGAATACTTTCATATCAACAACGAACAAGAAAGATGTAGCATCACCTCTTGCTGGGAACGGTTCTTTGAGTCCCATTCTTGAATCTATTCTATAAATCTAATTTCACTAATTTCTCGAACTCGTAAATATTTATGAAATTCACTCAAATTCAATTGTTCTATCAATTCCATACCCTAAAGATAAATGACACTTTCAATTATTTTAAAGATAATAATTTTTATTTTCTTACCTTATTATCTAGTTTTTGAATGAATTGCCATATTTCACCATCATTTTGATCATACGGCGTATAGGCAAACTTTTTACCTAAAAAATAAAACGCAAGATATAGTTTCATGAATAGATAAAATCAGTTTCTACACAATGATTACCCCAATGGCAAAAATCAGATGATATCACAAATAAATTTTTTGGATCACATAAATAAGGTGCTAATAATTGACCGTATTGTTCAAGTTTTCGTGAGTCTAATGAGCCAACTAAAATTGGAATTAGTTGAAAATCATTGCGTTTTCTAGAGAAATAATAAAAATCAATCGAATACATGTGTATGAAAAAAATATGATTTTGTTTACTTTTCAAATATTTTTGCGATATATGGTAAATGCATTTCTAACGAATGTTCATTCTCATCTTGATCATTAGTCATAGTTGAAAATAAACCCGTTTTATACAACAGTGAAGATGTTTGTGAGTCAATTTTAATATTATAAAATGGTGTTTCATAATGTGTATGATTTGTTAATGCACAGGAATTTAAACTATAATGATGTGATGGACCAAGTAAAAATACACGATCAATATCAGTTGGATCAATTTGTTTGTAAGCATAAGCAGCTGTTGGTCCAGAATATGTATAACCAGCATGTGGAGCAATGATGGCTTGTGCTTTTCCATGATCAACCTTATTGCCGCCGCCAACTTCATTTAACCATGTTGTTAATTGAGAATTTAAACGATCACTATTATCTACATACCAACTTCCAGCATGACTAGCGTGACGAATAGAATTTATACTCATCTAAAAATGAAAACTTTATAATAGTATATAAACGGAGAAAATTATATTGTGGTTTCTAGTATAATCTCGTCTTCTTCTGCGGTAATGTGAACATAAACCTTTTTTTATTTTTTATTGTTAATTTTCTTCTAGTTCACTGTTTATTTATTGTTTCTACTTCTATTTTTAATTGTTATTCTAATTGTTATTGGTAACGTACGACATCGTGGACTTCTACTTCTTGCTATACAATGGCGAGCCGATTTAGCAGAGAGTGTTAAGAAGTTTATCTTATAATAAATATAGTTTAAACCAATATGAACATATCGTGAAGCGAACAAACAGCTCAGATGTCTCATTAGTAGTGCGCACACTTCAATGAAGTGTATATACTTCATTTGATGATGTATCTATCATTCTGATCAGTCAGTAGTTCTGAACTACACACACCTAGTTCAAAAACTGAGTTTGACTGAAACATTGAAAAACGTAGAAAAAAACTACAATAATTTTGTGCTGGCAAAAATTAGACGATGAAAAGTAAGGCTCACAGTATGATCAAACTTCTCTATCGATGACTATCTCTGTCTACAGATATAAAATAACAAAAGCACCCATCCGCTAATACACACTGTGTTCTGTTTTTATTCCATATAACGTTGTACATGGTTTTTTTGTGTTTATCTATAAAAAAATAGATTGTAGTTTGTGTTCTATCGACAAATAAGAGAAAAAACAACAACAACAACAGTAATTAATAAACAACAGAAAAAGAAAAACAACTAGATTTTTTTGTATTACACGTAAGAAACAAACAGCTGAATGCTTTTTGCGAGAGAATGACAACAAAATACCTATACACACAGAAATACACACATGGTTACTATCATCCGTAATTTAGAGAGAATACCGCGAGACTGCTTTATCTAGTTTCATGCATTCAATAAACAAAACAAAAAAAGAAGCTGACGACGAGATCAATGTGACTACATAAAAAAAAAGAAGAAAAATGACACGCATATTACACATGTCATACGACATTAATGACAAACGAAAAAGTAGACAGATAGCGATAGCTAAATACAAATTGTGTTAGAAAGGAAAACAATGTTTTATTTACATATATCGATGTTAAACCAGAAAGAAAACAAAATTCATTTTTCTTCAAGAATATATACGAAAACATAAACACATTAGAAAAAAAACGAATAAAAATTACAGAGAGGATGAGAAAATAAAACCGTCTATGATAAAACGCACGGAGATTGCTTTTTTGGCATTGCCATAGGTGTATAATATTTTTTTTTCATTAAAAAAGAAACGACAACAGTATGTAAGAAAAATCATCAATGAACGATAAATTTATATTGCAGTATATAATTCTACCAATATATCCAAAGTTAATAAAATCCTTAAAGAATAAAACTATAAGGTTAAAACAACAATAATAATAGAATATTGTTTATCCATACCTATTTTCATTCTACATAGAGGATTGTTCTAATCTATTGTTATTATTTTCTATATCATTCTCGTTTTCGCTTGTTGTATCTGATGAATGATAAGTATCATTTTCATTTTCACTTTCTTCAGAAACAGGATTGCCATTTTCTGGTTCAGATGACGAAGTAGACTTTTCTATTCGAACTCGTCGTGGTTTATATACAAATGGTTTAGGATCAGATTTTCGAAGTCTTTTTGATGAACGACGTTGAACTGTTTCATTTTCGACACTTTGTTCCTGAGTTTCTTCTTCTTCATCACTAATTTCACGTTTCTTTCGACTGGACCGTGTTGTTCTTCCAGCGTGAGATATATCTTCATTAACGTTATTTGTACGTTTTCGACCTAAAATGAACGATGTTGTCTTTAGATGTGTACATATGAGAAAAGAGTGTGTTTAATACCTCGTTGTCCTTTTTGTTTGTGCGTTTTTTTTGTTTGACCCCGTGCTCGTGAACGATTTAATCGTTTATCGTCACTTACAACTGCACCACTACCCGTTCGACATGTATTACAGACCCAATTAGACGATCTTGGAGGATGGCGTAATGCTGGTTCATGGCACTGACAATGATAACGTGATTTACCTACAAAAATTAGATCTCAATGTATTTACGTGTACAACTTCTGTTGTATTCCAGAGCAAAGCGATGAGAAAAAAGAAATGCTAGATTTTAGCGTATACATAATACTAATTGAATGAACTTACATTGACTACATTGAACCAATTCATTATCATCATCAGCTTCATAACCACAAACACGGCAACACGCGTCGTTATCATCAAAATCCATTCCTTCAGAATCATTACCATTCGATCCATCATCATTTTCATCTCCGAACGATATGTTATCATCCGTTACATCATGATTATCATTCGATGATACGCCGTCTTCTTCGTCAACATCTGCTACACTACAAAATAAAATAAAAATCAATTAAATATAGTGTAAAATGCAACGAAATGCTTTCTAAGCAAAATGTTTAACTTACTCATCATTATAAATATCCCCATTAAAATAATCAAGTTTTTTATTACTACCACGTTGTGGACGCGCACGACGTTTTGTAGCTGGTTGCGGTCGACAGGCCGGACAATACCAAAGATCGGTGGATGATGTAGAAAATTTAGAATCGGTACCAAAATCTCTTAAACACTCAATATGATAACCATGACAACATTGATCACACAATACAATATTATCATCTTTATTCTTCTTTCGACAAACTTTACATTTCTAGAAAAAGACGAGATAGTTCAAGAAAAACACGACAGGAACAAAATATCTTGTTTGCATAAGATTATCCCTTCAGATTTCAACCGTTCTTTACAGAACAGTTTAATTGGAGATAGATATATAGTTATTGATATAAGATAGGAACATAAAAGTTGTCTAAATACTTACAGCACCGAGTGTTGACTTTTCCCATGCAATTGATGTTTCAAATATCGTCATTAAAACGTGTAATCTTGAATATGTTTTACATGTTTTAACATCATTAATCCATGTTTGTAATGCATTTGTTAACGATTGACCATGATTTATTTTGAATTTCTTTTTATTTTTACCCATTTGTGTTTGATTTTGTGGACGTTTTTCACGATTACCAAATATACCAGTTGCATATTTTTCTACAACTGTTTGTTGTAATTGTATTAATAGATCACCTAATTCTTGTCGATTAGTTGTATTCATTAATTTTTCATGCCATTCATCATAATTATCACTTATTATAAAACCACCTAGACTACCTAATCTTAATCGATTTTCAATTTCTTCTAGATCACTTTTGAATCCATTAACAATATCAAATTGTTCAGATGTAAGATCTTTTTCCGTTGTTTGACTACAAATAGAATCAGTATCACCCGCTGCCATAGTAGTTGAGATTTTTGTATCAGTCAATGTTGATGATAGCGGTTGAACAGATATTGAATCATCTGAAGTCTTTTGCTGTTTTTTTCTCAATTGTTCAAATTCAAACTTAAGAAATGGTAAACATTTTTTTAAATTTATTAACAATTCATGTTCACGGATACCACGAACGTGTAAACATTGTATCAATTGTTCAATTGATTTCTCATCATTATATGTATACCATCGATTTTGATCAAATTTTGGAATGCATTTTTCATTCGATTCATTTTTTGTTCGATTTAAAGAATCATCATCATCTGCCAAAAATGACGAGGAAGATGTTTGACTAGTCGTTATTGATTGATGACGTTGTACGTTATAATCGACATCTGAAGTAATCCAACCTAGATTAAACAAAAAAATAATGCAAACATTATACAAAATAAAAAAAAAATAGTAAAAAACATGTATTCTAACCTGATTCAACGAAAATGCCAGCATAACCTTTGAAATACCAATATCGATTACAATTACGATCATAGCCCAATGGTTTAATACGAAGACCTTGATGAACATTTCTAAGTGCGTCCTAAATTTAAAATAAATATGTTTACTAAATACTGCTAATTTATTCAAGTTTTTTTTGTGATTATAGAAAAGTTTTTGAACACTTAGATCTCTGCTCAATCATATATGTACAAACTAAAAGGATTAGGCTCTAAAATCCTGCAGATCGAATCTTTTCTGGACTCAAACACATAGATTACACAGTTGAGATCTGAACTTAGAATCCTTTTTTTTTATTTGAGCGGATAATCTTAGCTGAATGAATAATTTTCTAGTACATTGACAAGTTTTTAGAGTTTTAGAGAAAATTCACAGTAATCAAATTGTACTGACAGACTATTTATGATTTTTTTTTAAACATCTTTCATAAAATAAGAGCAACCACTTCTATATTTGTTTCAATACAGATGCGGATCCAAATTATATTTTCACCTGATAAGCAAGTTCTGCTCGTTGTATATTTGCATCTCGTTTTTGATCATTATATAATTTTTGTGCTTCGATTTCTTTCTTCTCCTTTAATTCTTTTGATTCTTGTAATTTTTGTCGTCGACTTTGTAAGACACTTTTGAGATCATCATCATCTTCGCCACCAGCCATTTCCTCAATTGTTGTTGTCAATGTTGTAGTTGTTACTGTTCCATTCTGTTGATTTTCATCATTATTTTGACTAGTTTTAACTGGTAAAGATTTAGATTTTTTCGATTTTGAATTTGTTTTATGTTCACCATTTTGTAATTGTAACTTTTTTATTTTATTTTCTTCTTCAATTTGTTTTCGTTTTTCAGCAACTAATTTTGTTCGTTCTTTTAATGCTTCTGTCATTTGTCGATGTAAATAATCAAAATAATCATTCATCAGATAATTATCATTTATAATAATATCAATTAATAATAATAACAGATCAATTTGGTCATGTATTGAAAAATGATTATATTCATCTGACTAAAATATTAGAAAATTTGATTAATTAAAAAAATGAACTACAATATTAGAAAAGTACTCACAGTTAATTTTTCAATTATTGTTTGATAATGAGAATTTTTCTCTTTTAATAAATATAAACGCGTTAATTCTTGACATGTAAACGCATTTAATGTTATATCTGTTATTGACATTGAATAATTATGTTGAAATTCATCATTTGCTGATACAACAGTTGATGTTGTTCCTTCATTACTATCATCATTTTTCTCTGAACCATTATGTTCATTTTGTAGTTCTTCCGTATCATTCTCATTCTCATCGGAATAACTATTTTTTTCATCTTCTTTTAACAAAAATTTCATTAATATTAAACATAATTCATTAAAATAATTAAAAAATATTCCCGTTGATGTTGTTTTATAGGCGTTGAGTAGATGATCATGTTTAAATGTTTTTAAAAATGTTTGTGTTGATTTTGATAAATCATGTTTTGTCGTCTGATTTGTTGTAAATGAGGATATAAACAGACTGTGACAAGATGTAAAAAATGTACAAATCATTAACAAATGTCCAACATAATTACTATTACCAACATCAAACAGAATTGGTGATGGTAAAGTTTTCATTATCGGTAATAAATCTAAATCTTCACATGGTTGTTGATCTTTTATACGTTGTTTCTGTTTTTCAAGTAAGTATATACGTCGATCGTGTTCAGTCATTTGAGATAACTGTTTTTTTTCTTCTAAATATTCATATTTTGCTTGAATTAATGAACGATATTCATCTGGTAAACGTTGACGTTGTTTGTCGTTTAATGTTCGAGCACAATGTAACGTTAGACGTTGAAATAATTTTGATTGTAAACCTTTTTCTTTCTTTGTTTTATCTAAACGTTGTAAAATGGCAAGTGGTATAATCACTTGATGTGCATGTGGTACAGGAGTGCTAAATAAAGATTTTTGACTAGATGTTGGAGATAATGTGCTTGAATTTTTTGTAAATTTCATATCGGTCAATGTTAATTGTTTATTATTGGATGATGATTTTTTGGTTTTATTGCTTGATAATGATGATCGTTGATCTTTTTTAGTATGTTTAGAGGAAGATGTTGATGGTTGATCTTTGATGGTACTAGGTGCTGATGATCTTTTTTTGAGTGATGGTGATTTAGATTTTGAAGAATGTTGATCTAGATGTAATTGTTTAGTAGGAGATGTCATTTGTGCAACTAATTTCGATAGCGGAATTGATTCTTCTTCTTCATCATCATCCGAGTCATGAATAACAATATGATTGTTTTCATCATATGACCAACCATTATGTGATGGTGCTAAAATACAACATCAATGATCGATACTCATCAACAAATAAATGTCTATTTTTAAAAATACTATCGCTTGAGCGAATGTTTGATGAACATTTTTTAAATATGTTTAGAAAAAATGAAGAATGTCTTTCTAAAGACTACAGTGCAAAACTATTGAAATGAGTGTGCTGTTGCTGTTCAAATTGATTAAAAAAAGTTTATTATTATCCTAATGGATTAATTCAACTAGGAACGAAACTAAAATAAACTATTTTACTTTTTTTTGTCATTTTCTGGCACTTAATAATACTACGTTATTTTTACTTACCATTTAGTACACATGGTTCAATTCGGAAATGTTTTAAAAGTTCATTTTTGAAGAATACTGAAATATGACGAGTTATGATAAAAATGAATTAGTTACAAACTCGAAAAATATCCTTAGAAAGATAAAAAATCGTTTGGATATGATAATTTTCGATAATTATGTCTAACTGTACATTATTCTACTAATTAAGAAGCACCAAAATGTCACACGTCAAAATCAGCTGCCTAATGACATATACGTACTCGTTTTGCTATTGGGTGTTGTTGTTTCTGCTACAACTTCGTTATGCACTTCTTCAGCTTGTTTTCGACGAATTCTTTCTTGTTCTCGCAATATTTCCTGTGTAAGAACAAATCAAAATAAATCTTAACAATGCCAAAATATTTGTGTGATGAATACACCTTACTTCTAATGTGATGGATAATTCTTTTTTGAATTTTTCAATAATATTATCTGGTATTCGATCTATTATTTGATATTTTTGTTTAATATTATTATCAAATAATATCCATGGACTATCAATACGATTTCCTAAACGTATTGCATACGAACGTATAAATGTTTTCAATTTTTCTCGATTTGGTATTGGTGTTGGACGTCTAAATTAGAGCACAGTTAACCTTGTATTTGTTTTTTTACTATATTTACTTACTGTAAATCTGCCGGTACTACACTAGTTATTATTGTATCATCATTCAGTAAACGTATTGAATATTTACAATTTTTCACGATCTGTAATACACAATATATTAGAATTAAAAACATATAATTTTTCTTATAACATGAGCATACTTTTTCCGGTGTTGTTTTCGATTGAGTAGTTATCGATTTTCGATCCGATGACCTCTTCAGATGATCATCGATTATACTACCATTTGTTTCATTGACTTCCTGAATTTTTTCAACTACTCCTTTGACACTAAGAAATTTAGAAATAAATAAAATGAACGACAATGTAAGTTTCTTTCATATTCTTAACATACGTTTGTGAATCTTTTTTCTTTCGAAATTGTACAGTTTCACCCACAACATAACCAGATCCAATTGAAATTGACACTTCTTCGGCTAATTTTTCTAATGGTTTTACATCTAACATAAAAATAGTCTAATAACTACATACACCATTATGTATAAAAAAAAGAAACTTACTGTGATGCACAATGTCTAATATAATTTTATTGTAATAACTTGGTACGAGTGATGGTAATGATTTTCGCACATTATTCTCAGAATCACAAGCTTCTATGTGTGTTAGACACGGACGCCATGTACATTCACACGTCCATCGTGGTAATTCATAAGCTGTTTTCAATTTTTCATAAAATCTTATTAAAAATATGTTAAGGAATATGTCGTAGTGAAATAATGAGAAACAATATGATCTCAATTAAAAAACAATTATCAACTATATATGGCATACTCTTCCCGACTATTCTATGCAAAACAACGCGCTATGTTCATGACCTCAAATATCTCAGGACAGTCTCTGAAATATATGAATTCAGAGCGTATTCACAACATAAGACGTTAATTTCAAAAGTTTAGATATTTAGAACAAAAAAAAGGATACTTCACATTTTTGAATTTTTGGTTTGTATGTTCAATTACGTATTGTCCATCGGTACATAATTCTTGTGCTTCAGTCGGTGTTAAATGAAACAATCGTCGACCAAACAAAGGCATAGGAAATTAAACTTTAAATTGAGAATAAATGAAAAGGCACACAAAGTCGACTTTTTATGTTTTTTCTCTTTCAAATCACTGTTTTGAATGAATACATTAGATCTTATATCTAAAACAATAAATAAACAAAAGAGAAAATATTTATATTGCATTAGGAAACCAGAGAGAGTTTATCATTTGATAGACTTCACAGTAGATACCAATTAACTGAATGGCGAAAAAAAGCGTGCGCCTTGCTGCTATTTCCTGCTGAGAATGTATGATTTTCTCTCACTTCTGTTTGCCCCATTCTGCGCCTCTCTTATTCGTCTAATTTCTACAGAAAAATATAGTCAGTTGAAACAAACAAACAAGATAAGTTTGCATCTTCTTTCTGATTTATTTTCTTATCTTACTCTTGTACACCAAACAAAACATGTAAACGTAAAGCAAGCAGCGCAAAAAAAACGAACACGCAAAAATTATTTGTTTTTAAAGTGTTTATATTCCATCCATCTTCTAATATTTAAATAAACAACAGCAAAAGAAAGTTCTAGCATACATACACAACAAGACATCAAAAACGAATACAAAATTTTGGACTCTAGACTAATACGTGTTCGCACATACAGAAAAAATGTTTTTTTTGCCCTTTCTTAAACAATAATGTAATTATTTCCTCCTCCCTCAAAACAAACAACAAACACACGCACAAGATTTAAAGAGAAAAAAAAACTAACGGAAAGAAAACGTTATTTCATACATATTTTATTGTTTGTTACACACTTACGCGAACTCATTCGAAAATTACCGATTTTTAGTTTCGTTTAACCCGAAAGAAATTTAGTATAATCTGCTAGCCTAAATTTGACAATTGGAAACAAAAAAACATAAATATTTTTTTTGTTTATTTTTTCTGTCAAAACTAAAACTATATGTTTTAACCAGTGGAATAAAAAAAATAATCGTTATTTTGCTGTAAGATAGAGAATAATTTTCTATAGGAATCAGAATAAAAAAGATAAAAGTGCCAATACAAAATGGAAACAAAACTAATACTAACGTTCATCACTCTGCCAAGTATGTGTTATTTCAAACACGCGTACGTCGACCAATAAATAAATAATAATTAGATACAGTAAGTAACTCATTGAAATATATATATAAATTACATACAATTTAAGAGTGTGTATACTTTCACCATCATCGTTCACTGTTCATCATGCGAAAAAGATTAACATCACCGTACCTTTCGTTTTTCTCACTCGGTTTAGAAGAATCAAAACAGAAAAAAAAAGAAGTAAAGTAAACAACATGAAGAAAACCACCGGAAATACAAAAAAAATAGAGAGAAGATAGTTTTTATGAATGTGTGTATGTGTGTGAATGAATTGCGAGATACTGTATCATATACAATACGTTGTTGTTGCCATAAGCATCAAAAATATTCCGACCCGCGAAAAAAACACTACAAACAACAACAAAACATTAAACAACTCTTTTTTAAGACATGGACAGGTCTTGTTCGGAATCACCGTCAAAAAAAAACAAAAAAAAAACAAGAAAAATTTGTCTATAGGAAGAAAGTATGAAGGTTGAATATAAGCTAAGCTAAACATGAATAAATATGATGAAATGTGTGTGGAACGAGTAAAAAAAAATAGAGTAACATACGTTTCACGCTGCGCCCATCTGTTATCCCTTCTTTTTCGTTACTAAATCAGAACCCAATGCTGAGCGAAAGAAGAAAAAAAATCACAAAAAAAGTAAAGATCAGTTGTTAATACGACTAATAAGACTAATTAATTTTTTTCTTCACTTCTACCACCGCCACCACCATCTCCCGGCTTGTTTGGAGTTGTTGGTGGTGTTTGTACTGATACTTTTCCAGTAGGAGTTGAAGATGCCCCGGTAGGAGGCGAATCAGCAGAAACAACCGCCGTTCGATTTTGCTGACGAGGTGGTTGCGTTTCTTGGTTTGATCTTTGTTGTGTTGTAGTTTGTTCTTGACCACTATTACCACCGAGCGATGATGCAGTTTGTCCACCGGCTAATGATCGTTCACTTTCCATGGACGAGATAAAGTCACCAATATTATCACGAAAACGTGTCCAAACCTTTTCGGGTATTGTAACCGCAGTTCGAAATCCAGGTTTTACCTACAATAAAACAAAATTGAATATAATCAATCTACTTTATGATTAACCATCAATAAAGGAACAAGAAGTACTTTTCTATTATGTTTTGTTTCGTTTTTTTATTTTGACAATTAATTCAAGAGATGTTTAAATTAGAACTTTCAACAAGAGCGTTAGTATAAAATGGGAATAAAGCCATATTTCTAGGAACACAAAAAAGTGCAAGCACCTATAAGACTTCTACCACCTTAACATTACATCGATCGTATTTGTAGATGTTGATGTAAACGAGTCTTAAAGCCTTTAATGATAGATTATATTTCATTCATGAGCAGTCATATGGAAAAAACTACTGAGGATGGCCTCTGCTCGAGCACATTGAAGCCATAATTAAGAGTCGTATACATTAGATATGTCAGTTTCAGCAACTTGTCTAAGACATCTTAAGAGAGGCATTTCGAATTACCTCTGATATGCGTAAAAATACACCCCGATCATTTGAACCAACATCAAAATAAAAATTTTTATTGCCAACTCGTAAATACTTCGAGTCTGGTAACTCAGCTGGTTCTAAATGAAAGAAAATACAAAATAAATGAGTATAGAGAATGTAGTTAGTAGAGTAAAAGAAACTGAAAATTATCTTTTAAGCGTGTACCAACATTAAAGCGATTTTAAGCAGTGTATAACATGTTTATTACTTGTGGAAATAAAATGAATGTATTGTTCAGGCCCACAATAAAAACTAAAATATCCTCTGTCCTTCTTTTAGGTAGAAACCGCTCTTGTTTGCTCTTTGTTCATTAACATCAACAATAATCGTTATATCAATTCTTTTAGAAAATGACTCAAGACGGAAGTTGCTGACACAGTGTATGCTAGATATATTTAAACAACCGTAAGAAAAAAATATGAAGCATGTGCTAGTGTATTAGAAGGTTAGATGATCGTATAAGATCAAAACAGATGACATGAATTAGAGATCCACACGAGAGTGATATTTAAAAAATAGACTTTACCTATCGCCGGAGGTGTTTCGACACTATCTGAAAACAAATATATAAGCGATGATGATATCAATTGCATCTTCGATAAGACAACATGATGGAAAAAAAAGTACCTCGATCGTCTTCTATGCCAAATTCATCCAATAAATTCGATAATGTTACACGAAGTTCGTTGATACCTAAGAACACATTAAAAACCAACCAAATACTGTGTTTTTTTGCATATCTTTCATCTTACCTTGTGCTGGTACTGCTATTTGTGTACGTGGACTAATGATACCAACCATCGATATCTATTGTGAAATATTAGAAGATTAATTCTATTATCTCTGTCCAATATAGAATAGCTTACACGTAAAAATCGGCCACGTTCATTTTCTTTTAAGTCAAGATAATATTTTCTGTCATCACGTGATATAATAGCGCTTTTCAACCGTCCATCTTCAGGCGTATTATTTGGATTCGGCTCACCTAAAACAAAAAATAGGCAAAGGAGATAAAATTCTGATAATTACCTAAAAAGACTACTCAATTACCAAGTGTATCAAGATGTTCGCTAAATGTTTGCAAATTATCACGTAATTCACCAGCCACACTCATTGACATTAATACACGACTTTTGCGTCCACCAGCACTAACCTACAGAAACAATTAACGCAGTGTTCAAACTAACATACAATATGAATTTTGAATTTTGATTTATACTTCTGCAATTTTTAAAAATCGTCCTCGTCGATTTTGTTTTACGTCGAGATAAAAACGTTTTGATTGTACATGCAAAGTTTTTGATGCAAGTTCTTCTTCGCCTGCTGCTATCAAAAGAAAAACAAAGGCAAAATATAATTGTTTTTCAAAAGCTAATTTACATTTAGATCGCAAACCTTGTTGTCTATCGCCGTTACCGGGACGGTTGTTATTACTACTAGCCATTGAACCTCCTAAAAACCCACAATTAACAACCGATACGAAATCTTCTAGTTCTTTTGTTTTTAGGATTTTTTATCTAAATAAAAGAATTCAAACATAAAGGCAACAGCTTAACAAATATATATATTAAAGATTATGAATATTTTATATTTTTCTGGACAAACAGAATAACCAGAAATCTTTCAAAAACAAACAAAAATTAGCTTTATACTCTTGCGTCTCTGTCTTGCTCTATATTTTTTTTGTTTCTTTCTTTCTTTCTTTCTTTCTTTTCTGTTGCAGCTGAGAGAAAAGCTATAGGAAATTTCATTGGTTGCGGTCGGCTTGTCAATATGTTTGAAATAGATCCATTAGTTCCAAATCAATTATAGAGGACAAACGAAATATTCAATGAATAAAGAATTTCGTAAAAAATTTGACAGGCGTGCTCATAGCAAAACTATACAGAACAAGAACGATTTTTAACTATCGTTGGTTTTATTACTGACTCATGAATGACCATTTTACACCGAGGCACCTGTATGTCAGTAGGCGGTGTATTTTGTCTAAATCATATTTTTTTTTATTGAAAATAAATTTTACCTACAGATGCTACTTCGTGTAAGCACATACTAGGGAGAAAAATCTCGTGTCATTGAATATATAATTTTAAAAGTGCTGAACGACATCTACATTTGTTTTTCAATAACATCAGATTCCATTTGATGATTTTAACCTTTGAATAATAACAAATTTTGATAATAGAAGTTTATATTATCCAGAGTACACCATTATTTTTATTTGTTTTATTGAATGTATTTATCTTTTCCAGGCGTTCCTTGACAAACGAAGTCAGAGAGTACACCATAATGGTGTTATTAATCATGCTACGCATTTTATTCTTTTTCTTGAACATTTATTTAGACAGTTTCTGATTTTGACTTTATTCAACGAAAATATTTCTGCTTCTCGAGAAATAAGAAGTGAACACAAGAGAGAACTATACTCAAACTTTTTCTATTGTAAACTATGCCATCATTTATTACCTCATAAGGATAAAACTAGACAGACCCATGTTAAACTGAAATCAACGGTTTTTTTTCAATCAATAATTGATTATTCGTCTGTTTGTTTTTCATATTTCTGTTTAAATTAGGCAAGGATGGCGGACCAACTCACCGAGGAACAAATCGCAGAATTTAAAGAAGCATTTTCATTGTTCGATAAAGATGGAGATGGGACAATTACAACAAAAGAATTAGGTTCGTTTTTTTTAAACACAGAATAACTGCTTTTCTAAAAGTTGTTTGTTTTCATATGTGTTTAGGAACAGTAATGAGAAGTTTAGGTCAAAATCCAACAGAAGCAGAATTACAAGATATGATCAATGAAGTTGATGCTGATGGTAATGGAACCATAGATTTTCCAGAATTTTTAACAATGATGGCTAGAAAAATGAAAGACACGGATAGTGAAGAAGAAATACGTGAAGCATTTCGGGTGTTTGATAAAGATGGAAATGGATTTATATCCGCTGCTGAATTACGGGTGTGTAGTATTTAAGTTTTGATGAAACAAATTATTTAACTGAAAGACGTTGTAGTTATTTGTAATAGTATTGCCCCTTTAAAATGGGAATGAATGTGTAAAAGGAGTAAAAATCGTAACTAGGTAAGTTACGATAAACGTAACGAGCACTTTCTCTTTACAGTGACGAGTTTTATTGTATACTTGAGACAAGAGCTCTTAAACGTTTATTTTCTATAAGTAGTTTATACCAAAACAACTTATTTTTCTTTAGTCTTTGCAAGTTTTATCGATACTTCTTCCGTTTATTATTATTGTAATCCTTTATAATAAGCACTTGTTGATCTTTGTCATCCTAAATGTGTGGAACCACATCTAAGAACTGACATCTCTTTCTTTTAAACCATTTTGCTGTGTCCATCATTTTTTGTAATACTAGAACCGGAGAATGTTTTGATGATCTTCGTCCTATAATATCAATGACTGAAGTCAAAGAAGAAAGCAGGAACGATGAACAGGAAATAGATAGAACAGATGTAGAAGAGTAAATAAATGAGAATAAACATAAGTAATTCAAATAAAAAACAATAGAGTAACATGAACTATAGTTGACTAAGGAATAGTTGGCTAAAAACTATTGTGAAACACCTTTTAATGATAGTGTTTTGAACGACGATAGCAAAAAAGGACTAATTAATTGATTCTAGAAATTTGCTGGAATCAGTAAGAGATGAATAAAAAAAAATAAAGAGAAAACTGTTTGTGGAAAAACACCATTTACAAGTGATAGAATATGAACATATTTTTTTGAGTGATGATAACATAAAGAAAAGTGGTCTGGATAAGAGAACAATGAATATTGTGATATGATCAAAAAGATGAAAATACGATAGTTACAATTCTGAGAAGTCATACGCTAATTTGCTGAGTTAGTAATAGAGAAAGATGATGAACTATTATACAAATTACAATAATAAAGTTTTAAGAAGAATTCAAGAAAGGAAAGTTCGACATGATTCAGTAATTGTGGCTAATGTCCACAATCAAGAGTAATGACTGTTTGTGTGTGTGTGTGTGTGTGTGTGTGTGTGTGTGTGTGTGTGTGTTGAATTCACTTCAGATTACAGTATTTTCTTCGGATACCGATGTTCATACGCATATGCTATGTTACATATTAACTTAGTCATGTTTTTTTTACACATAGTCATTCAAAATAATTGCTCTCTTGTGTTTTAGCATGTAATGACCAACTTAGGAGAAAAGCTGACCGATGAAGAGGTTGATGAGATGATTCGTGAAGCAGATATTGATGGGTATGCATTCGTTAGTAAAACATCTGAATATTCGTTGCGTAATATATTTTTCTTATTTAGGGATGGTCAAGTGAATTATGAAGAATTCGTCACAATGATGACATCAAAATAATTTGGAAAAAAACAAATTATGCCGTAATATTTGACATTTTGCTCTACTAAAACAATAAAACATGTATTTGTGTATTTTCTTTTTTGATGTTCGCTTTTTTGTTTTTTTTCTTTGATATTTGCTCCCCGTCGTCTATGTTTATTCTCTTCAAACTAAAAAAATAGTTTTTCATTCGTTCAAAATTGTCTGTATAAACATCTTTGTTGTGTATTTTTGATGTTCGCTTTGTCTGTTTTCTCTTGTGTCTATCTTGCCCCTTAATTCTATGTTTCTCTCTTTTAAAAATTCTTCAAATTTGTCAATTTTTTTGAAAGTATAAACAGAAAAAAATTTTAACAAATGTGTTGAAAATGCTGATAACAAGCAGTGTACTGTGACAAACAGACAGTGTAGTATGATGTACGATTATGTGAAATGACACACAGATATCATTCGTAGTTTAAAAAACGTTTTAAGTGGTGATAGTTTGTATACACAACAAAATGATTATACAGATGAGCAATCAATTGCAGACCATTGTTATTATTCTCTGATTGCCATGCTATTGCCATTAGAATAAATAGAAAATGGTTGGCGTTCTCTCCGAAATATTGTTTTAAATTCGAAACATTATGTTTATATGACGAAGATAATTTAGTTTATCGATCGACGTGAGTTGCGAAAAACATACGAAGATAAGTCAGTTGAAGGCACAGATATTTATATATTAAACTGCTATTTCTTCATATACCATATCGTTAGATCAATTATTTACTCCATTTTTGAGTGATGATTGTTCAAGAATTTATCTCAAACCGTCAAGTGTGTCGTAAAAGTATTCTATATATTTCAATATGTGTCACTTTAATGGGAAGAAAACTAATTTTTAGCGAACTCGATGCAACGTTAATGATCATTCAATAATAATTGATTGTATCAAAATAACGAAGTCATCAATTCTTCCTAATTAATATTGAATAAAGACAAACAATGAGCTAAAACCAAAATTATAAACGCGACTTGTTGCAAACTATGCATTTTCTTTTACTGTCCCATCTCTTGTTCGTTTCTGATTATTGTGAAATTGATATCATAGTACCGTGCTTTTGAAGAGAAAATTTATTAACATAAATTAAGTACGTCAATGATATTCGTGCTTATCAAACAAGTCTTAATGGTCATTTAAACACTTAGTAGATCTTTGGTTTTTTTCTCCATATCAGACAATGCTGAAATGCAATTTGAGCTATGAATAAACATGCCTTACACGAATAATATCTAAACCTATAATTTTTTTCACAGTAAGATTAACTGAAATATCTCGAGTCTTTACTTTTAGTTCATTTTCTTATACATAAATAATATTTCTTTCTCTTTACTTCGTATTTTTCTCTTAGTATTGAAAAAATAAGCAATTAAAAATTTTTAGAACATTTTTGTTGCTATTTCTTTATATTTCTTGTATCTAATTTTCTTTGAAGAATATGTATTTTGTTCAATAGCTTGAACTAAGGGAATAAGACAGAAGATGGTAGAAACAGTATTCTCAATTGGGAAAAGCAGAATGACTTGAATATAAAATGTTCGTCGTTCATAGGCCGACTTTTCTGAATTATACAAAGTTGCAGTATGTTAGTAAGAACAGATATAACTTTTATCCTCTAACCTCAATTAAGAAATAATTTTCATTTTAGAAAATAAAGGGGACAAGTACTAAAATTTTATTCAATCTTATGATGGCTCATTGTATATTTACAATACTAAAACTAAAAACATTGCTCATGGCTCTGTTAGAAACAATAAATATTTTTTTTTCTTAAATGAGTAATGACACGTTATAAATAAGAGTCTCTCGTTTGTATTCCATAGTGAATATTTATAAATATGTGTCATACAAACTAAAAGAAAAAGTGAAACGCGATGACGAGTTTTTTGTGAAAACCAATTTTTTTTAGGCCTCTTTTTTTTCTTCTTCTTTCTTTCACTTAGCCTATATTTACATGAAAAATTATTTTGCTGCCTAGAAAAGAAGGAAACTGAATAATTTTACACTGTCTCTTCCACTAGTAGATACACGACGTCAACGATGAAAGAATACAAGTGCGTACGACCAAAAGAAATTTAATTCGTCCACGTCACATTGTCTGTTTGTTCAACGACAACCACTATATTATAGCCATAAACATCAGTAAAGAAAAACAGAACAATAGAAAACTCATATTAAAACAAGAAATTGCCAGTTGAATATCTGTGTGAATTAGACGTGATCATATATTCTAAGAAAAATAATGACGAGTGAATCGGTAAGGAATAGATTTCGCAGGAAGAAGATTTTGTGTATCGCACTCACGTGAATAATTGCACAATTTCCGCGCATTGAATTTCTTTGAATAGTATTAAAACGAATTCTTTTATTATTTCGACAAATGATTCAGAATAAGATACTTTTACGTATAATCTCTTATAAATTTATTGAATATTACTAAATTGTATCATTTAATTTTGAAATCATCTAACATGTTGTAAGTTTTAACTCGTTTAGATCAAAAATATTTTGCTAATAAAAACTGAATCATGAAAAATAAAGTTAGAAATCTTTGGAAATATTTTGAGAAAAAGTTTCAAAATCAATTAAACTGAATCTCTTTCGTTTCATATGCTAATTCAGATGATTTTACTTGAGCTAAGAAAAATTCATTTTTACAGTTTTCGAGTACTTCGTTCCCTTCATTAATGACTCTGACAACTCAATCTGTTTGACTAAGCTGTCGAATTCAAGATATGTTAAATTTCTGTGTTGTATTGAACGACTATCAAGCGAATGAATTAAGTTCATATAATAGTCCATTTCTACAGAACATTAAAACATAACATGTCTTATCTAGTAACTATACGTTCTGGTAGAGCGCTGATTTACATAGTCGGGTTTAAATGTGATTCTTTACGGAAAAGAAGGATGATATTCAAATCATAATTTCTCATTGTTCGTTGCTAAAAAGAATAGAAAAAATCTAAAGGACTTTTCTCATTACAGAGTGACGGACGTTCTCAACCGATTGGACTTATAGCAACTGTAACAAGTGGTACGCATGTTAGAATCACTAAATCTGATAAACTATCATGCAATTCTGTCTTTTTTTTCTAAAGGTCGAGATGATGCATTACTTTCTCACATGAAAGACATTCCATTGACAGACAGCCTAGTGGATAATATATTTCGGTTACAAAATGATGTAAGTGTGTGAAACATACGCAAGTTCATTTGAAGTCTTTTAACTACTAACAACTTTGTATAGGATGGCTCATTTACATTTTCAAATGATTTACAAAAAATATTTAATGTCAATCTCAAGGATGTTGAAGAAAATTTAAACGGATTAGATTCGTTGTGTAAGCAAAAATAAGAACAAATAGAAAATTGAAGTGAATGGAAATATTTTCGATTTTGTTACTATTTATTGAATAACTGCTTCAATTTTGGAGATTCTTTTAACAGATGCACATAGCAGAGATACTCATCTACACACTTGTGAAAAACTAACCCAGCAATCCTGTAGACCTTTTACTAATTCAATCTATTTATTGCAGCAAATATTTTCACTCTAGTATGAAGATTCAAACAGATTCGTATAATTTATTATTGAGAAATTTGGTGTTAAGTTTAATTTTAGCGTGTTTCTGGAGCGATGCGGAATCCGATAATAGAAAAATCTACTCAATTAGCACTAATTAGCATGTAGATAATTAATTGAATCACCTCAAATAGAATGAATCAGTAAAACGACTAGAAGATCACTATTTTGTGGAATTATGAGTCAGTTTTTCACAAGTGTATAGATGAGAGTCTCTGCTATATGGATGAATACGAAAAGAGTGCAAAAGAATCTTCAAAATTGAAGCAACAATTATTCAACAAATAGTAATAAGATCGAAACATTTTCTTAATTCGTTTTACGTCACGTAATTGAATTTTTTCGATTTTTAGCTGAAGAAAAACGAAAAGAAATCATCAATTTAATTTTTACAGCGGCAATATTATTTTATTTCTTATATCATAGCCAAAAGACTCAATTTCCCATCGAACTTCAAGCCATTAAAGATTTTATTGAAAAAGCTCGAAACGAATTAGAAACGGTAAACAGTGATAAATGATAATTCATTTGTTATATAGTATACATCATCTTGTTTTCTTTGCTTTTAGTTTTCGTTAAAAGATGATCCTTCGATTCAATTATACGTACAAAAAGGTGAAAAAGCTGTGAATTATGTGATACAAATGCGTGATAGACATGCCGAAGAATGCAAAAAACTTCATCAATTTTCAACATGGGAAGCGTATGTTCAACATTTGATGGCGTTGAATGAATAATTATTTATTGTTTATCAAACATTTTCGTTTATGTGAAAGAGATAATCTATTCTTGCATATGTGAAAATTTTTTTTACAGATCTATTGTATCTGCTATTTTTTTTCCTCTATATGTGTATGCTCGTATATGTGATTTGTGTATCTAATTAAAAAAAGAAATTGCTATTAAATCAATTGTATATATTTACTAGAGAAACATTCTAAATTGAACATATTAAATAATAAATACTCATAGCCAATTGTCTAAAGGAATTTGTCCAAAACGCATCTTTAAGAATCAAAACTAATCTGTTTTTCATAGTATTCATTAAAAGTAAGTATTAAACTACATATAAGTAATAAACATGACTTAAGTCGACAGGTTTGCATACCAATGGTTGCATCATCTTAAAAAAATTTTCGACTTTGTTATGTCACTCAGAGAAAAAAATTTATTTCAAAAATGGAAAACAAAAACAAAGAAAACGATAAAACTAGAGTCGCCATGATCAAGACAAAACAACAAAAAACATGAAAAAGAGAAAAAACTAATTATATCCATCGATTTTTTTTTTAAATATCAGACCTCTTTAATTAAATAAAAAGAACAGACAAATTGAAATGAATATAGTCATTTGTTCTTATATGAAATATACGCATATACATTCTGTACAATTTGGCAGAAAAAAAAAATGAGTATCAGCATTGCCAACATGATCACATCATGTACGTTATCACGAATTAGCTTGTTCAAAATAAAAATAAGAAGAGAATAGCTTTTTACTATTGACCCATGACATAGTTGTTAAACAACAAAGACAAGAAAATAAATAGTGAGAAGCGTAGTAGGAAACTAAAAATAAGATCGAAGTAATAGTAGATTCAAAAAAAAAATTTAATAAAACAAAAAATTACAAAAAATTTCTCCTCTTATTACCTAATTTTTCTAAGTGTTTTGGTGCTATAATCCATTGTACAAATTATGTTTTGATTGTTGATTGAGCAACGTTTTCACAGCTAGAAAATGAAATGATTCTAGAAATAGATCATATCTAATTGAAAATCTTTTTGTATTACCTTCTCGTTGATCCGTATTCAATTCACCTTTTGGAAAATCAACATCAATTGTTATAAATAAATCACCAACAATTGTATTGCTCTCATGTGCTGGTAGACCTTCACCCTTTTTCCTAATTCTAACACCTGGCCAAGTAATTTTTTCACGTGTTAATTTTACTTTATGTCCATCTAAATGTGGAAATTCAACATCAAAACCATTTAATGCATCTTGTAATGTTATTGTTAAATTTATATATAAATCATTATTTTTTCGTTCAAATTTTTTATGCCTTAAAAGATCAAAATAATATTTATTTGAAAATAATTTATATTTCAATATACAAAGTAAATTACTTTTGTAGTCGAATAATAAATATTAAATCTCCTGGCTCTCCATCAATGTGTGGCTCTCCTAAAACGATGATAATCAACATACTGTTACGATATTTAGCGTTTATTAGTTACCTTCAGCAGTAAATGGATACTGAAATCCATCGAGAACACCTGGTTCTATTTCAATTTCTAATACGCTTTCTTCTGTTACAAATCTGTAAAATAATATAGAGAGTGAGAAATCTAAATATTTCAAACTTCAAATATTTATTTTACTTGATATTATCACATTTATCACACACTTGTTCTTGTATCATTTGAAATCGCCCTGCTCCCAATGGTTTTGTACGCATTTCCGTTCGACAATTACATTGACGACTTCCGCTTGCTTTTCTTGCCACCGGTTTAGCACGAACTACCTTGAATAAACAAAACTCAAATAGCTATTCATATCACACAAAAGGACATTTATAACTTACTTCAACGAAGTTACCACTATAGACTTCTTCAAGTGTAACAAATATGTCTAAAATGACATCACCACCACGAGGCACATTACTTTCGCCACCACCTCCTCCACCACCAAAAATATCTCCAAAAAAACTAAAAATATCCAACACATATTTCAAGTTCTTGAAAGATGTGATTAGCAACCTGTTACTTTGGAAATGGATCATGGAATCCACCATCGTCCCCATGCCTTTTCACTCCTTCTTCTCCCGATTTGTCATAAATTTTTCGTTTATCTGGATCGGATAATGTCTATGACGAATCGAAAAAGAGATTAGACTTTTTACAATATGATAAGATGAAATAACTAACCTCATACGCTGCACCAAGATCTTGAAAACGTTCTTGTGCACGTGCATCGTCTTTATTTTTATCTGGATGTAATTCTTTTGCTAATTTTCTAAAAGCTTTTTTTATCTGATTTAATGTCGCTGATTTTGGTACATTTAAAATTTTATAAAAATCTCGACTAAACAACAAACGATAGAAAGATAGTTAATTGTGTTATATAAGATTGAATCTTGTAAAACTTACCCTGCCACCACGAGACTTGTAGCAAAAATTAATAGTATTAGTGTCCAGGTGTAAATGCCATAATTTAATTTCATCTAAAATTGAAAAAAGCATCAACAATCAACTAAGCATCAAAACATACACTAAAGCCTGATTAAAAAAAATGACATGATGCATGAAATTACACCTCTCATTCTCTCCCAAAAAAATCAATCAAGGACATTGCCGAAAATGAGACTTTGATGCCTGGAAATAAGCTTGCGTGATATTCGAAATCTTATTTCTGGTTCTTCAGAAAACTTGAAGTACTTGACGATAGGATTCGCAGAACGGATTTTCGGAGAGACTCGAAGGTATTATTTTGATCCCTCGATTGACTCCTTCAAAGTCTGGTTGGAAATAAAAAGGTAGAAACACATTAGAAAATATGTGCAACGATTTTACACTCTGTATAGAAATTACAGATATTAGAGTTATTGGATGTGAATTACATTCAGGTCCCGACTGTTTGCACAAAAAGTTTTCAAATACGATAAGCTCGAAGCTAAGAAAGTATGATTCATGATCAGAGAATGATACTAACATCATCATACTAGTAAAATACTTGGATAACATGTATGCTATTCACATTAATACTGTGCGTAATACAAACACTATCGACATTCTAAAACTTTCTATGTCGTCGTCATTTTTTAAATTTGTCTTAATAAAATTTTTTGCAGAAGAATTGTTTTATATTCACTAAATTTTATCATTTTCAATTACATTACTCATTCTTGGAAATATTTTGAAACATCTGAACCGTTTGTCACCACTGTTTGTTATTTATTCTTAGTGACTAGTAATATTTTATTTTAATTTCAAAAAGCTTGTGAGCATTATTTTGACAATGCAATTCCATTTTAAGAAGAAGAACTGCTATGTTTAGCAACAGCAAAACATAATCTAACGGTTGAGTTAGATCAAGATTAAAGTCATTTGTTATACGTTGTACCGTTGTGTTGAGCCGTTTTTATTCTAAATTATTTCGACCTGTATATGTCCTAACATGTAAACGTTTAATATCATGTTGAACTAGGATATATTGTACTTGAAGTGTTTCAATCAATTGCCATACAGTTGGTTGTGTTTATAGGAGATATAACAGTTTAGAATGTCGTAATTGTTCGACTATCTTGACCAAAAACATTCCATATTTCAATATCATACTACCCATTTAAACAGGTGTTTGAAAAATAATGATAAAACGGTTTCATTTTATGTCGAATACGTAATGGTATCGAATCAACTACTTCGTCATAAGTGAATTGTACTAAATACGCTAGTAGAAATGGAACGTTGAAATAAAAGATTAGTATCCACTAAGAATTAATAACAAACAATGGTGACATAAATGTTTCAAATGTTTCAAAATATTTTCAAGAATGAGTGGTGTAATTGGAAATACATCCAAATGAGACACACTTATATGTATGTACCCTCCCATTTTTTTCTCTTTCTCTTCTTTCTTTAGTAGGGAACAGTCATATCTTCAAGAAAGATGATGCGATTTTGCTTGTTTAGCTGTTTTCCAGAGATTTTCTACGATGTCAAATATGAAAATGACACGAAATAGTTTCTACGTGATGGTCTAATTAATCGTTAACACTCATTTTTCATTAGACGTTAAAACTAAAATCAACTTTTTTTACTTCAATTGCTGTTTTATAGACATCGGATTTGGATGTTCTTCGATAATAGTCATATAAAATTTTGAATAGCAATAAAGTTATATAACACTACTCATACAACGTTACAAGAAGTATCGCTCTTCAAGTTGTTATTTTTTTAAAAAAAAGTGAAAATTCAGTCTATTCAAATCTTTGTATTCATAAGTTATTCATAAAATATTGAAAGAAGATTGCTTCAGTGGAGAGAAATGAATGTTTTTTATACTACCTACTTGTACTGTACGATTTCCATTTATACTCAGATTAATGGTATATAGAGTTTTCTTATTGGCTTCCAATATGACAAACTAGAAGTCAAAAAAATTTACAAACGAAAAATCTTAGTTCTCTATTGCTCATTTTTTTATTGAACACACGAAAAAATTAATAAAAAAAAAAAAAGAAAAATTACTCGTAGAGGAAGAAAAAAGTACAACAAACGAAGAAAAAAAAAGATATACAAACGTCTTATCTACATATTATTCATAATACTTTAGGAACACACACACACACACTAAAAAAGAAATTCAAAGATTGAAGTCAATCGTCAAGTCAAATTTTATCTTATAAAGTAAATTCATTTTTTGGCTTTTAACAAGGCAAGTAGCGAACAAAATTGACATAAATATTAAAAGGAAGAACGTAATCATTGCAAAAAATAGATGAACAAGAGCACCGGGTTTTTGGCTCATAATCAATAGTTGAAAATGACTATGTACTTTTTTCTTTATATATATATCTATACATGTATATACATGTATAGATATATATATATAAACTTGAATTACAAGAGAAAAAAAACAGATTATTTTTTAGTTTTTTATCAACTAACAAACACTAACCATTAAACGCAAATGACTAAATATCAGAGAGAAAATTGAACGTGACATCATCATTTTATAACCTTTTTAGAAAATAGAAAGATACAATAAATACCTTTTATACAAAGAAAGAGAGAAAAATGTGACGGCACTTATCGAGAAAAAAAAAATCACATCATAGAAACGAGATGCAACGATGAACAATATTTAAATACTATAAGAGATGAAAAAAATAACAACAACAACAACAACAATAAAAAGTTCTTAAAATCTCAAATCGTCGTTTGAGTCATTTTCAACACGTGACTGATGTTTTGATACCGATAATTGTTTAGTCGCTAATAAAGTAGATGCTGTGGTACCGCTACGAAGGGCTCTTTCAATAAACTGTAAACGTTTATCGAAATCATTCATACGAAAAAAAATGTCATTTAATTTTGAAAGAATTTGTTGATTAATAGTATTATTTGATGATGGAGAAACAGAGGTTGGTGACGATAAAGATGATTGCTGTGTTAATCCAAGATGATTTGATTGTTGTTGAAGCTCCTGTATTGGTTCAATTTTATTCTAAAATAAAAAGTAAAATTGAACATAGTTACATTACTAGAAGTAAACAAGAATTAGGGCAAGAAAAAAACACGTGCAAATAATGCTCTATAGTTTAATTCAATATTTATATTTTCTATAATGCTTCTTGCAGATCCATGTTACTATACTATCACTGAGATTTATTTCAAATCCTTCACTTTAACATCGATATCGTTCAAGAAAAATTTAACGTTTGTTGATGTTGGATGATGATTAGTCGGTTAGTCGGTTAGTTAGTTAGTGAAGATTGAATTGTAAATGGTTCAAACATGGGATATAAAATTAACTGTTAAATTATACCTGTCGTTAGTATAAAAGAAATTTATGAAATTCTAAAATCCGATATGCATCGTGTATGAAAAGATAAATACGATAAGTTGTAAAATATTGTTCGTAATGATAATCCTTTTAGAAAAATAGAGTTCCATTTCTATCTATGTTTTGAAAAGGAAATACCTTTGAACGTCATTGATAGTGCAACTGTAGAAAACGAGAAACGCTTACTAAACTTATTCTTTTATCTACTAATTATTCATTTCTAAGTAGCTGAGAAAAAACTCAATATGTATATTTCGATGTAAAACATGCACGCATGCAATAATACACAACACAACAACAGACAATAGCAAACTGATTAAACCAACAACAAAGCAAAATTATTCGAGCAAAGAAAAACCTAAAATCTTTATCTTACTGCTTATTTATAGGTAACGATTTGATATGTATGTATGCGCGTATATATGTTCAACAAAATGTAAATATGAAAAAAGAAATAAAACGTGTATGAGAAGATTGGTTTGAGAGAATTGAAGAAAAAAATAGGAACAAAAGAAAGATGAGAATAATTATCAATCTTCTAAATCATCAATTGGCGCTTCATACTGTGATAACCGTTCTTCCAAAGTCTTAATACGACGTTCATGCCCTTTTACAATAATTTTTACACGTCGCATTTCTTCAGTCATTTTTTCGATTAATTCATTATCGACGTGCTGAAGAAGAAAAAGGCAAACGTAGATCTGTTTGTTTCCCACAAAAAAAAAATAACAATATTTTATAAGTAGAATCTCAGCTTAAAAATAAAGATTTTCTACAAGTATTCAACAAAGAATACAAACAACTTTTCTACCTGAGAAGATGATTGTTGTTGATTTCCAGCTCCATCTTTTTGAGACTGTGTCGAACTTGATTTGCCAGATAAATTTTGTTGTGTTTTAGCTGCCGTGGATGTTGATTTTCCAAAAACAACTTCTTGCTTTGCCGATCCTCCACCACTGTTTCCACTTTGTCCTGGCGTTTTTCCGCCTCCTTGTAAATCCCGTATAGACATCTAAAGAATAACGAACAGATAAATTAAGATCTTAGACATTGTAAAATAACTTACTAAAACTGGCTTTGCATTAGTTCCTTTAATCCACTCATCAGCTGTAATTGCGTGTTCTTCTCCTACCGTGTCCGGATATAAATCTTCTTGAAATAGTTCAGACTATAAAAATTAAGGTAATTTATCATAAACATAGAGAAATAGAGCTAAAAATAAAACAACCCATACCTTTCTTGGGACTGTGAAACTAATAACTTCACATAATCCAGTATTCAATAGTTTATAAAAACTGAAAAACAGAAATAGCGGGTTATTTGCAAAGAGATTAAAAAGATTGCTTTACCGCGCTATTTCACATATTGTTGTATTCATTCCTCTTTTTGGCATAACACCGATTCCTCTTTGTGGATCAGATGAAGAATACATGTTAATAAAATGAATATAAGGTGGCTCTGGAGTATATTCAAAATATCGAATTGTTGAATCGCCCTAGTCAACATCAATACTCTATTTCCAAATAGATAAAAGGCAAGTGAACGACTTACTTTTCCACATAAAAATATTAAACCTGTATCTTCATCGTAAAAGGGAAATAGTACACCATTTGAACTGTCTAGCTCTTCCATCACTAATGCATTTCCCAATGTTGCCTAAACAAAAGTTACATAACAATAACAACAACTATACAAATGATTATGAGTAAAGAATGTAGAAACATAAAAGAAACCTTAATAAAAATGTTAAAGCGCTTATTGTTTCTGTAAATAACACTTCAATTTAAGCCTTCTCGCTTACTTCATCCCATAATGCGTATTGCCTTTCACTCATTTTGGAAAATCCAGTAGTAAAAATTCGTCCGTCACGAAGATAAATTGCACGCATTGGTTTTGCTCCCTGATGTCCTAAACCAGTCTAGTAACATAAAATGTGAGAAAAAAACACATTGTTTGCACATATTTGTCATTCTTAACCTACTTTCAAAACTTCTCCATTTCTTGGATTTATAACTCTTAAATATTTATCTTTACACGCTGTTATTATTCGACTACCGTCATAGTTCCAGCTAATACTTAGTATTACTTCTGGATGACAGTCAATTGTCGTCAATATTGTGGATTTTCCCACATTCCAAATCAATATTTTCGTATCACCGCCTATGAAAAATAAGAAGGATGAATTAGAGAAGAGCGTCGTTTAATATTAAGTTATTACACACCTGAACTCAATAAAATGTTTAATGCCGTCGGATGCCATAGAACCTTGAACGAATTTAGAACATTAATAGAATCTTCTTCATCTATTACAACTTGAACAAACCTGTCCAACACGTCTTTGATGCGCAATGAGGTCTACTGATGCTTGTGTTAAATTTTGTGTTAAACCATGATCGGGTATTTGCCAAACTTTTACAGTACAATCTTCTGATCCACTAGCAATAACATTATCGTTATGTGGACACCACTGAATATCTAGTACAGCTGCTTTGTGACCAGTCTAAAGGAATGAAACTTATACCGTTGTATTGACTTCAATATTCATTCCACTTACTTACCACTAGAGGAACATCACGATCAAGCCGTCCAACTTTATCCAAGGGCAAAACCATGAATGCTCCACCGCCAGCTGATTCAGTGATAACAGCTAGAAATTTTGGGTTAACTGTACAAAATGTTGAATCCCATGCACTTTTTGTTATACGTATATTTTCATAACAATCTTGTTTTTTAGCTGCTTGTCCAAATACATGACGAAACTTAGAATTACGTACAACACGTGCCATTTAATGTAATTCCTAAACCAAAAGAATTAGATATATGTGTCGTGTATTTACTAGTTCTCAATGCCAAAATAACTTTTTACAATCAGTATAAAGTTGGTACTCGTTAAAATGATGATTTTTTAGTATTCCACAATCGAAAACAAAAAATAGACAACAGCTCAGTGCGTGACCATCTTCTGAATTATCTTCTATGACAGATTCTAATAGAAAAAAAGAGTGGAAAATATTTGTAATTTGAGTGGGCAGAAAATATTGGTCTGTAGCATAACAAAAATGTTTTTCTGTAAAAAATATTATTGAGAGAAACACTTTTTTTCATCATATGACATAAAACTTAGCCTACAATACTGAAGAAGAGTACTTGGAATATTATCCATTATTATTTTTAGCACTTTTATTATTTAAGGAAAACTCAAATTTCCTACTAACTACTTTCTTGAAACTTCATAAACTTTACCTCTGAGATCTGTGAGCAGAATAGAAACACAATACTTATTTTTCAAGAAGAATCAATTAAAAACTATTTCAGAAATATATTTCTATATGTATATTGTTTACTTGTACCTTTATGAGAAATTCTATTTTTTTACAATGTTTTATATTTCCAAGCCCACTTTTTTTTTTCTTACTGTTTTCTTATTTTGAGTTAGTTGTTGTTTTGCTACATTATATATCTTGTTGACGTATATGCACACGCAATGTGGTAAAAAAAGAGAAGAAAAAAAAAAAGACAAAAAATCAATGACGTCGATTATTATTATTATTATCCGCAATTCTCTTGTTTCTTTATCTTTCTGTCAGCACCAAAACATTTTTTGTACAAACGTCCGTACAAAGTTTTGAAATAATTCTTTTAATCCCTTCAAACTTGAGTACAATATTGTACAAATTAAAAGACGATAATCATATAGAACAAGAAAAAAGAAGAAAAAAAAACTAATATTATTTATCCGACATATCCATAGATAGAATTGTGTTTTGAATATTCTATTAATAACATACACAAACATACGTATATCTCATATGTACACATTTTTTACTTGTCGTTCTTTCCTTCTGTTACTGTCATTTGATCTTTCGCATTTACACACTAGCTACCAAAGATCTTTATAAAAACAAAATAGGCGTGTGTAATTATTTAACTCATGACAGTTATCATAATTCATACAAAACAATATATTAAACAAGAGAAAATTAAAAATATATCAAACTTATCTCAAAGCTAGAAACTTAAATGAAAATAATTACACTATAGTAATAGTATGGCACCTACACAATGAAGAAAAAAGACAAAAAAAAAATAAAGAAAACTGATAAACTCGAATGTTTGTTTCTAATTGTTGTTCTTTTTTTTCCTTGTCCATTAATCTTCAACCTTGAAAAATGATGATACTCTGTTTAATATCTCTAAGCACATTTCTTTTCAACGTTCTGTTATGTGAGGCAATAGGATAAACATTGAAAAATATTATACAGTGGTAATCTGTTGATATCACACGACAATTATTTAGATGCAAAACTTAACCGAAAAGATGACGACTAACTAATGGATGGACTAGAGAAAACGAGTCAATTTTGTATTTTGTTTTTTTTTTCAGCTCTAAAATAAAGTTGAAAAGTATCATTCTAGACTCTAAAGAGAAAGAATTGTTAACTCTAAATTGTTCTCAACATCCGATATTTCCATGTTATTCCATTATCTAAGAAACTAACTAAAGGGACAGATTGCATTTATTTATTTATTCAATCTAATTGATTATTTCCTAATGCTTTTATTAGATATTCATCACAGATATTTTTTTTTTTTAAAAATTCGTTTCAAGTAGTTATTCTACAATGAAAACTAAAAGAAGACGATCCAAAACGGTACCGTAAATAGTAGAAAAATATTTTTATCCGATTTTAAGTAATATTGAGTGTTTAGTTTTTGAATCATTCCACTTTAATAAAGTACCATTCAGTTAAAGTACTCTCTCAAAGATCACTCGCGGTGTACGTAAAAGGTGCTTTTCTTACGTTCTTTCCGCTTACACTCCCTACAATTCTAGATAAAGAAAAGTGTAGAAAAGACAGTTAACTGTGGTGTGACAGCAGGATGCTTGGAGCAAATCTATATACACAACATGATGGATTTATAGTTTTCACTAATTTAGCCCTTTTTTTCCTGAACAAAAAGATATATATTTTTCTATTACATACTATTTTGAAGTTTATCAAATTTGCTGCACTTTCAGATAAAACGTATTTTAATGTGACAAACAAGTTTACTTTAATAACAAACGACATTTTTTGAAAACTTTGAATTTTCACAAAATCTCTACGGAACTAGATCATTATTTTTAGTTTTTGGTAATGTAAGTGCATAAAATATTTCCAAAATTATCCATGTTGAAATTTCTGTAAACATTGCAATCATTAGATTGAGTACATAAATAAATAAATACAATATGTCCCTTCAGTTAGTTTCTTTAGATAATGGAATAACATGGAAATATCGGATGTTGAGAACAATTTAGAATTAACAATTCTTTCTTTTTAAAGTCTAGAATGATACTTTTCAACTTTATTTTAGAGCTGAAAAAAAAACAAAATACAAAAATTGACTGGTTTTCTTATACCCATTATTAACTGCCTGAGCTCTTCTTCTCAATATATGCTAGCACGTAGCGTAGTACGATTTTCACCATGTTAACCGCTAAAATGAAACGTAAATCAAATCTTTTACTTAAACAAGTTTTTTCCGCTTTGGAATATCATTAAACATCTATTTGTTCTTTTATATAACAGCGTTGTTCAAAATTAACTGTTATTTTTTTTATTAATCATTTTAAAAATTTACCTTTTCCATCTTTCTGAATATTCGATTACACTTCAGAATTATTTAGATGAATAACAGCAACACAATAATAAATATTTACATGTTGTTAATGAACAAACAAAAATGACGGTTAATGTTTATCAAAAACATACAGCCAAAATAATAGAAAAAAAAACCCATTATCAGACAGCTTTCAACCGAAATATAGATATTTCATAGTATCCATCACAAATTTATTTCACGTAGACAAAATCATTAATATTTACGAATAAAAATGTTATATATTAACTGTCAAAAAGAAAAAATATTTACGAATGGAGCAGATGACGCATACAGTTACATTTTTCTATTTTTCGATTGAATATCAAATAAATTTTTGTTGTAGAAAGTCAAATAATAATTTTTGACCTGACAAATAATATTAACTATCATGGCTTTCGTGTAGTATTTTATCAGAAGGAAGTACCATTGACGAAAACGAAATAAACGAATGATTTACCATCTATTCTTGTAATAGTAATTAATTATTGAGTTGCCGTTACCACAATTACTATGACGTGACAGTTGCTTTGAATTACTCTTCAGTTACTCTGAAAACGACGTAAGTGTCACTTGATAGTTGCTGATTTCTTTTGTAATTGACAACTAGCTATCTGAGAATCTAGTGGTAACCTAGCACCTCTGCGTAGGTTAGTACTTTCAATCTAGATGATTTCGATATAATGATGGAACTGAGTTTTGAGGAAAATCCACCAATTCAGCTATAACTATACAAAAGTAAAACACTTCACTCTCCTTCAAAAACCTAACCAAACCGCTTGGAACTCTGAGATGACAGTCCCTCTTCCTTGATTTACTTGATGATAGAGTAAGAAAAGTAAAAACATCTATTTTCCTATTATGGTGATTTCCAGAGGTTTTCTTTAAACCCATCATAAGAGAATATATTATTTTAGAATTGTTTTGGTATTCTAATTGTTCAATCCACTCTTCTGATCGTATCCTAAGGGTTCAAAGCAGTTTGGTTGGATTTTTGAGGGGGACTGATGTATTTTATTTTTGTATAGCTGAATTGGTGAAATTTCCTCAAAACTCAGTTTCACAAGGTTTACCTACCTTTTTCTGGAAAAAAAAAATATTGCCACAAGATTCAGTATGTCGATAACCTATGTTTCCATTAACTTTAGGGGTGATCTGGGATCACCTAATACAAGTCTTGGGACTCTCAGCAAAACTGATGACACGTCTAAAACTACTGAGGCTGAACCTACTGATCAGAATATCATAAATTTCGACGGAAATTCGACGAAGTATATGACACAAAATATACATGTTTCTTTACTAGTGTAAAAAATAGTAAAGACTAAAAATGTGTCACATTTTTTCCTAGCCGGTTTACTTCTGGTTCATGTTCTAGGACTGATCCCACTGATCTTGAAATTCTGAACACATCAGTTTGTAGCAAGTTTCATGAGCTCCAAAGTGATATATAATAGAAAGATGTATGTTTTTCCTGTTTGAGAGAAAAAAAGATCACACAAGTGAGGACTGTCTACTAGCGAGTGATGCAAAAAGAACAATAATCTCAATATTTTCAATTTTCTCCTCTTTCTTACACCTGATTGAGCTAATTTTTTTACCAAACGATACCCCATTGAATTCTCTACAAGATCATTTGTCTCCAAAATAAAAATATTCAGCCTGAATGCATTAAGTTTGACTAACCTTTATTTGTTTTATTGAAAGGCTCATATTATATATATAAAAAATCGTCATTTTTTTAGAAAATTGGCAAAAAATAATAAAATGCGTACGCGGTTCTCGCTCCGCAATCGCGTTGCATTCGCTCAATCCACGCCGCAAGCGCTAAAAATTCGCTGTTGACACGGTACGATCGCAATCAACTCAAAATTTTGAATTTGCGATCAGGAAGCGTCAAGTTTTTCTTACAGTTATCGGGCCACAAAGTCACGCCGTGTCTCGCATCAAGATAGCTTTTAAATTTAACGACAGGAATATTAAACAAAATTGCAGCGGGACTCCAATGTCAATTCCATTCACCGTTTGTTGTGCGCAGACTCAAAACATGTAATTCCTACTGATTTTGGAAAATTCTCTATAGTTTTGTCATATCTCAGCACTTATTCATCGTATAATCAAACCGGCAAATATTGGCCTTGACGTTGACTTAATTGGAACTTTTAATTATGAGAGAATGAAGGGGATAAGAGGTGGCAGTAAGGAAAACTGATAGCGTCCTAAGTCTTGTGTAAACCCCGCGAGTTTACAATTCAGTCACGGTCACAGTGGAATGTTCGAGCGTCGCGAATGTTTTCGTATGAGCGCGACTTGACTGAGATCGCAGAAAATTCCATCTTATTTCGCGAGTCTTATATCGAACATATTCCGACCGCGAATTTGTTTAGAGACTCGTGTAGCGACAAATGGTAAGAAAGTTGACTTGGGCAGTTTATAGAAATAAGTAAATGTAACGATACGCATACTTATTTAACGCACTATATGTAAGATCACCACAAAGAACTTCGAACATTAATACCCGTAAAGAAATAATCTTCTAACTATTGATTTTCTTACCTAGTGAATCTTTCGTGGACGAAAGATTATTACGATAAGGTAAAATGACAAATGCCCACAAACACAATGCAATCAATCTAAAATAGAAGATTATTTTTGTAGTAAGACAAACCAATGTTTTAGAAACAAACTATAATTTCTCATAAATTAAGCAATTTTCTGATTGAAACGACTGTACACTGAAGAATATGCTTGGAGTTTTATATAGCTCAAAGAGAGAACTGACTAGAAGACATATTTTTGCCAGAATTATTACGAGACGTATACAATAGTACACCGTTCCAAGGAAATAAAATTAATTTGTCTGTATTTGTGTGTGATACGCAAAACAATGCTAAAATTGATTCAGAGTACGTTGACGAATAAAAGTAACGCTACATCGCTTTATAAAGAATTTCTCCTAGAAAGTCCTCATGTGAACTTAATTTAGACTTACTACCGTTCAACCCAATTTGGAAAGCTGTGTACAAAAGAAGTACAAATAGTAAACATTATAAAAAAAAATGAAAACAAATCTTTAAGGGAGAGAGCAGACCAAGCGAGAGAAAAGTTGAAAACCGTTTCACTTTTTAGCCCCTGCCTATTTTTAACTCATTGAAAGCCTAGAAAACCATACATACTGCAACTCTGCACAACGGCACTTCAATTTATAATTTGAACAGATACTCGAGTTGGTTCGAGTCGAGTGATCTATTTTTAAACGCTCCACTACTAAGACAGTGAAATGTCGAAAATTCTTATTACTTTAATAAAGTAGTCGTGAAGAGATGATGCGTAAATTACTTAGCATAATTAGTTATATTCACACCTATTTTGATGAAAATGCCGATTTGTATCAGAATTTATTGATATGGGGTAATATTCAATCGATTTAATCTCATGGAAGGATGTTGAATAATGTGTCGAAACAATTAAAATAGAAAATATTGACATCGATAAATTATATGATGAATTGTGTGATGTTCATTCGACATATATTGCATCAAACAAGCCATTATATGAGTAAACACAGTTATTCCTATATGAAAATAAACAAGAAATTGAAAGTGATGACAAACAAGAGAAGAAAAAAGTGAAAACAGATACGGACGACGAGAAGGGGGAGAAAGTGAAACCAAAAGGAATAGATCTCAATCAACTATGGGTGTATCTGTTCTATGCACATGATAAAATAGCACCAAATTCACAACAATTAGTTTCAGTTTTTTTCCAATTCCAATATCAAATATTTATTGTAAACGTGTCTTCAATCATGTGAAACAACCGTGGACAAATACTCGAAACAAAATGGCACCAGAACTTATTTCAGCTGAGCTGGAAATAAGGTCGAATAGCGATGATATTGATTGAAAATACTTTTATAATTTGATTCTATCTAAACCCCAGATCTACTAAAAGCAGTACATCCACGCATTCATATATACGCATGTTTTTGTGAATTTGTTTTACAGTTCGCTGTTTTTTTAAGTTTGTTTGCTTTTTTGTTTAAACTTTATTTTTTCATAAAAGTAGAAGAAAGTAGTGTTTTAAGTATTTCTCAGATATGAACAGTTGAAAAGTTATAAAAGAAATAAACAGTTAATGCCTGAAAGTTTGTGTTTCTGTCGCTGTTGTTGAATGCATGCCTTCTGTTGAAAAAAAGAATATGTTTTACTGCCAGTAAAAGGTTATCTTTAAATTTTTAAGGCTGGTTTAAGCTATATTTATTGTCTTTAAGGTTACTCTAGAAAAAATTGATTGTTCCGATTTTCAACATCTTTTTCTGATTTTAATGCACTTTTTCCGAACTGTACAGTTTACAGTTGGCATCCCTGTGAGTGATGCCAGTGTTCTAAAACAGAAACATGTTTGGCTTATTCTGTTGTGTAGAATTAGATCCAAAAACCAAAATTAAAAATTTAACCGCAAGCAATAGAATCGTGCACATTTTCGTTTACTTGACTGAAGCTATCACAACACAATGGTGTATCACGACGACAAAAATAGTTTCATTGGTTTGAAACAAAAACCAATAGAAATTCGTGGACACAAGAAATATAAGCAAAGAGGGGAAAATGCTGGACATGGTTTCTTCGTAGCAACAAGGTAATTTGTAAAGAATCAAGCTGAGTTGAAAGTAGATTATACTTGTATTATTAATTTTTTCGTGTCACGTAGAGCATCCTCATTATTATTCGTTTAATCAGGGCCTTTAAGAAGAAAAAATTTTGAAGTTGATTATAACCTTTTTAGTTCTTTATTAAAAAAATAGAAGTACAAAAGAAAAAACAAATAGATAAAAATAGAAGTACAAAAGAAAAAACAAATAGATAAAAATTACAAGTCTTTTTTAGTTGAACAATATATGTTTTTAAATAATCGAGTAATAATTTTCCCTGTTAACGTATCATTGAGATCTGTTTCGTATAAATGAAACATTAGAACGCCATCACTACGTAAATAATGTTCGATAAAATGGTTGATGTCTTTTAAATTTTCCTAAAACACAGGAGAGCATTATAAACAGTTTGCTTAGCTGAAGGATTGTATG
>CAJNOQ010000766.1:0-41592 GCA_905250885.1 Didymodactylos carnosus
GAAAAAGAAGGATTTTTGGCTTTTTCGACCTATTCTCAATACTTCGCATTTTTCTCCATCAAAATTTCACTTTTTCGAGCTGGGAAGGTGATATTCGTGATCAGCTCGACCTGGCGATTCAGAATATATATAATAAAGCACAAAAATATTTCACTCGAAGTTTGCTTTACGTGCATCTTACATTATCCTGAACGAAATTCTCCTAACAAATATGAACTTTATTCCAGAAGAAATGTTCTTCAAATTATTCAAGTTAAGATCTTGTAAGATATTTGATGATAATAACAAACATGGAAAAAAATCTATCATAATCGAAGATATAATGAGAATTACTTAAGATTTAACAATGAAAGGTTTAATTACAAAATAATTTCATCAATATCATATAAATTTATCTAAACAAAAAAGAGCATATATAACCAAATAGATAGACTTCAAAATCAAATAAATAATAATTTCTAACATTACCGAATAGATAAAGTAGTATGCAAAAGTATATACACGATCTAAAAGTCGAATGAATGAGAAAATCAAATTAAATTCTTTTTTCTTAAACATATATGTACATATTGACAGATTTTTTTTTGTCAAATTTGAATTAAAATGTTTTTATATTTACTTGGTCTTATTGTCCTACGCAAATACATAAAAGAGTATAATCTTTCCCAGCCATATTGCATAAGATATTTACGGCAGCCAGAAATATTAATATCATTTATCCTATAACTCACACGTTTTTCAGAGAACAAACGTTGAGATGTAAAATAATATTTTTTATCCATTTTAATCTATTTTTCATTGCATGACACATTAAATATTATTCCTAAATATTTATCATACGTTGTTACAATAAGAGACCATTTATTCATTACTTCATTACTACTTATAAAAATATAAATAAAAATTATATTGAACAGAGGAGTTAACATAACATTTATCTTTGGCGATTCTAAATTATTATAATGCCGATGAATAAAAGAAAGAAATATGAAGTATCGGTAGTTACAGATATTCCTTCGAAAGATACTGTCATTACATTTCCTGTACAGACTGAAATACAACAACAACAACAACAACATAATTCGGCTGATACTATAAATGTTTCAGAATTCGACGAATCTGTTAATCAAGGTGGACTACCAAGACCTTCATGGGAGCTACCTTTGGCCTACGATATCTCAGATAATGCCGATAGTATCCGTTCAAATGGACCATCAGTAGCGAAGAAAGTTGTGAAATATAATAGTCAACAATTACAACGAAAGAGTATAATTACAGCAACAAGTACATTATCATTTCATAATCTAAATTATTTTATTCGTCCCAAAATGAGTTGTGAATCTTTATGTCGAAAAAGAGAAAGACAACAAATTCTATTCGATGTCTCAGGTGTTTTTAAGCCTGGAATGAATGCCATATTGGGTAAAATTCATCTTACTTATTCTCAAATATCTATAGTCTGTTCATTTTTTTAAGGTCCGACAGGATCAAGCAAAAGTACGTTTCTCGATATCTTAGCTGGACGAAAAGACACACATGGTTTGGAGGGCGTCGTTCGAATAAATGGCGAATTACAACCCGCTGACTTCAAATATCGATCTGGATACGTGGTCCAAGAAGACGTTATTCTAGGAACATTAACAGTGAGAGAAAATTTAGCATTTTCAGCTGCTCTTCGATTACCATCATGTATAAATGCTAAGCAACGTGCAAAACGAGTTGAACAAGTTCTAACAGAATTAGAATTAATCAAGTGTGCTGATACAAAAGTAGGCACAGAATTTATTCGTGGTGTTAGTGGTGGTGAAAAACGTCGATGTAACATTGGCATGGAACTTGTTCTTTCACCATCAATCTTATTTCTGGTATTTCTACAGTTTCAACTATTAATAGTAAAAATAAGTCTTAAGAGTACTTGTCTTAGTTTTTGATTTTAGGATGAACCAACTACTGGATTAGATAGTTCAACGGCATGTTCTGTTATGAGATCACTTCATGATTTGTCTCATCGTGGTCGTACAGTTGTCTTTTCCATTCATCAGCCAAGATATTCTATATTTAAATTATTCCATACTATAATGTTACTGTCATCCGGACGAGTTGTCTATCATGGACGATCAAGCGAGATATTACCGTACTTTGAATCAATCGGCTATAAATGTGAACAGTATGATAATCCTGCAGATTTTATTTTAGATGTAACTCAAGGAAATACTTTATCTAGTACGTCAGATCCTCATAGATCTACGCCTACAGATGAATTTGCTGATGACTCTACCATGAATAATCATTTACGTTTAACTGAAATTCTTGCTAACCATTACAGACATTCAAACATCTATTCAACTAATATGCTCATTGTAACAAAATTTCAACATTTATTAAAAAGTTCAACTAATTCATTACATCCAATTTCAGCTATACCATCGAGACCATTTTTACGTGAATTTTGGTTTATATTACAGCGTATGTTAAAAAACTCTATAAGAAATCCCCTATCAATTTTAATTCAAATAATTTCAACAATATTTATGGCATTACTCGTTGGATTTATCTATTTTCGTGTTGACAGTACAACGACAAGTGGTAAAAATAATCGTTTTGGTGCAATATTTTTCATTGCAATGTATCTCGTTTTTGGAAATCTATCAGCCATTGAATTATTTCTAAAAGAACGTATATTATTTATTCATGAACGTGTCAGTGGCTATTATCGAGTATCAACATATTTTATAGCAAAATTAGTGTGTGATTTATTACCTATGAGAGTTATACCAAGTTTTTTATTTACAGTAGTTGTTTATTTTATGGTCGGATTACAAAATCGTTTTGATAAGTTTTTTATGTTTTTATTAACAACATGTTTAACAATGTTTTGTGGCTGTGCATTATGTTTTGCCGTATCAGCTAGTACTAATAACGTTGGATTGGCAAATATTGCTGTTGGAATTTGTTATGTTATTATGACTCTATTTGGAGGATATTTTGTAGATTTGGCCACTGTTACAAAAGTTTTATCATGGTTAAAATATATCAGTATATTTCGTTATGCTCTAAATAGTTTTTCTATCAATGAATTCAAAGATTTAACATTATGCATGTCCAATAATTCAACTCAATGTTACAAAGGCGATATATATTTGACGGAAAGAAATATTGAGTCTCAAACACAATGGGACTTGTGGAGCAATTCCTTTGCACTGGGATGTATTGCATCCATTCTGTTCATCATTACATACTTACAATTACGCTTTGTTAGATAAATATTACATTTTTTCGTTAACGATAATCACCATACGGTCTATACCACTGAAACTTCTAAACCAATTCAAAGTTTAACAATCATTGACAAACATCTAGTCTCAGTTTATCAAAACTGTGATACAGTCAACTGTAAATTAATTCTAATATAATAATAAAAATAAATCTCTACAAATTTTACATACCGTTTATGCTTCTTAAGTACTTCTCATTGTACTTAACTGAATGTTTAAGTTTTTCTCATTTATTTTCCAACCTCTTGTCGATTTATACTCAAACGAAAAATCAGTTTAATCAAAGGCAATGTTTTCATCCACATTTAACTAATAGTCCACTTTGAAATGTACTAAACCAAACATCAACTTGCAACATTGTGGTTATCAAGTGCTTTTACTAGAGGCTTCCGAGCAAAAAATACAAATAGAAAATATCATTTGTCGATTCACAATCGAACCAACAATTGAGACTAATATTGACAATTTACTAACTCTTGTCTTTTATTTGCCAGAAATGCAGACGAAAATTTGTGCAAAAAATTGAAGCTTTTCTAAAAGATAACAATAATCTTGTTGTAGACACTATTACTTTCTCAATGTATTTAGTATTCTCGCAATATACAGAAATAACTTTATTTCTAATAAGAAAAGCCATATGATAGGAAGAAATTTAAGTAATTAATAATAACAGAAACACAAGGAAAAGTCTCAAAAATCCATAAATTTCTGACAGTTACAAACCGTCACTATGTGAACATAAACATAAGTGCTGATCGGCTGAGAACTCTGTCAAAAGAGAAAAAAAGAATAGCATAGGAATGCTAAACTATATTGCCCAACTTCAAGCGAACATAGAATAAACGCATGTTAGTTAGCATATTTGGACAATGAAGAACATAGACTGATGTGGTTAAAACATACACACACACAAATACACAATTCCAAAGGATGGGAACAAAAGTACAATAGAGAATACTATACAATGAGATCCTCTCAATAAGAGTTTAAACAAAAAGAATTCTCTACGGAATAATCACGACTAGTCAAAACGATTCAATAATTATATCAATTAACCTCTTAATGCGCAAAACTGCTGAAATACTTCTAATATACAAAAATCAATATCACTTGTAAATATTAAACTTTCAAATGTTGACACATATTGAAATACTTGTTCGTGATACGATAAAAATATTTCTTGTAAACGTTCAATAATCCATTTGAACCATGGTGTATTATGATCAATATTTTTATTTTCACATTCATTTAAATAATCGCTTAAACTCATGATAAAACGTTGAAATATAATTAAATATAATTTTTTCTGTTGATCACGTCCATGTTGATATCGTTCTTCGATAATATCATATTTATCATGCAATTCTGAATTTACTCCACCAAAACGTTGTTGTTGTTGTTGTTTATCAAGATCCATTTTATTTTGTTCAATTTGTTTATTATTTTCAGTTGATTCTCCATCATTATTTTCTTCATCATCCGATGAATGTCGACGTTTTAACTGTTTACTTGTATTTGATACTGTAGTCGGTTTTGGTTCGTCATTTATTTTTGCTTGATCAGTATCATCTTCATCCATTTTTTCTTCTTTTTTATCTGTTTCATCTACTATTGTTTTTTCTTCATCTCGATCATTATTACTATTTTCGGTATTGTTATTGTTTGTTATCGATGTTGAAGATGAACTTCTCACAGGTGCTGTACTTAATGTTAAATTTAATTGTCGTCTTAAATCCATCAGTTCATTAAAATATTTCTCAACTTGGCGATTCATTTTATCAATGGTCGATGATAATATTTCCCATATATAAAAATTTGTCAGATCTTGGCTGACTTCCTGGGAAAATATCCAATTGGCAACAGCTGAACATTCAATTATTTGTGTTTTAACCTAGATATACAGAATAAAACAATAATACTGTTCAATATAATTAGACCAAGTTACTGATCATTAAACTCTTACCATTTTATCAACTAGTACAACCATCATTTGTTGATGATTCAACCATACGTCAAACATTGATTTTAATACTTGAATTTGTTGTTCTTCAGTTTCAATTAAAATTTTGAATAACTGATGATATTTTGCTAGTGCAGCAAATGAATGAGTAAATGATTTTGAACCAATCCATAATAGTGATGATACAAAGAGATCAATTTGTAATGGATTATAGGCTGTATCATTGGTTGTTATTGAACTACCACCACCACTAGTTCCCATAATTGCTGATGTTGATGATAATGTCGATTGTTCATCTTTGGCATTTAGAATTTTGTTTAATTCACGTAATAATTCTTCAGGTGTTGCACGATCTTTGATCTTTTTTATTATTATTTGAGCATAATCAGAACCGCTTATTGGTGTTTCGCTATCTTCATATTTAAAGATTGGCGATGGTTTGTTTGGTACCTACAAAGAAAGTGGTTTTGAAAACGTGAAGATCTCAATTCAGAAATGTTGTAGAGGGCATGAATGAAAATTTTTTTTCTTTTCAATGTTTATTTCTTGTAGTTATATCGAAGACTTCGCATTTCCGAGTCAAATTTAGAACAACTTACTATTTTATAAAATTGTTCAGGTACAAAATCAATAACACGTTGATGAAATGATAATCTCATGCATCTCTGAAATGTCTCACGGATAAATTTAATTTTCGGTGACTCTGGATTATCATCAAGACAATCGATCCAATCTTGCCATGCCCATGTAAATTGAAAATTTGATAAATGATAAGCAAACCATTTTGCAAAACGTTCAATACAACAGGCTTTCATTGAATGTAAACGTTCAAATAACATTTCAACAGCTTGAGCTAACACTGGTGGTAATGCACCCGGTTGTAGTTTGCATAATTCTAATAGTAATGAACCATAAAATAATTCTAAATGTGGTGCACGTGGAAGCATAAATAGATGACCGAATATTACCTAAAATTCATGTAAATTTAATAAGATAAATAGGAGAGATACTTATAACAGTACATACTTCAATAATCATATAATTTAATGGTATTTTATTTTTTGTCCTTATTTGTGTTAATTGTACTGCGCAATCTTTTCGTTCAATATGATACGTATGAATAATACTGGCTATTTCTTCTTCTACAAGATATCGTTCAATTGAATGGGCACCGGGTAACACATATTGTTCTGGTACATCAGTATAATCGAACATACGAAAAACAATTTTTGGTAATGGATAGACAATATAATCTTGATGCGATGGTACAATTATACTTGGTAAATCATGAGTAATTATGGCATGTTGGTTAACTGAATTGAATAATGTATCGTTGAATGTTTGATATGGCCGATATATTTGTGATTCATTCCAATCATCTTGATTTAAACGTTTTATTTGATTCCATAAACAATCTAAATATTCTTCTTGTGGATGTGGATCAATGGATGTCCAAACTTGTAAGATTGGCACATGAATTTTTGAACGTTTATAAATATATTTATCAATCATATACAAAAGACGATTTAATTCGGCACTCTGTTTTTCACTTAGCATCTTTCCATTGTAAGGTAATGAAACCAATACACATGATACATAGAAATCTGTTCGTACTTGAGGTACATCTAAAAACAACTAAAGATTAGTTTCTTTGGCTATCTCCTTTTCCGGATCTTCGATATATATAAACCCCTCCCGTAATAGAAGCCCCCCTTGTAGGGTTCGATGTGAAAAATGTATTAGAAATCCCCCTCATTTGAAAAAAACTTTGAAATTTTCGAAAGTTTTATTAGTATTTCTAAAGTGAAAACTGTTAAATTTTCAGGATTTTAAGGTGAAAACTCGTTTAAATTTTACATACCAGCATGAGAATCTCGAAATCCCTTCAAAAAGCTCTGAAAAACTTTGGAAAAATCACAAAATTTTTGTACGTGGAATCCTTGAAAAATAGCGGGACCTATTAGAAGCCGCCCCTAAAAATGTTGAACGTTTGGGCAGGTTAGAAGCCATCAGGGCTTCTATTACGGGGGGGGGGAGTATATATATATATATATAAGCTTATTTATCAACTCAGAATCTGATCAAGATAAAAACAATAGGGTTATATGACCAACGTACTTGTTTCACATGTTGTTTGAATAAAATTTTCATACAGCTGTAATATTGACTGTGTACTTATTAATCGAACATTGACTAAATCTGATAAAAATCGAACATAGCGCTGAGCCAATTCAAATTTATTTTGCTGCAAATGTTCTTTTAATGTACTAACACACAGATCAATAAATTCTTGCCCAAATGTTATTGCTGCTGAATGTAGTAAACCAATCAATGATGTATAAATTGTTATACGTTCGGGTAATAGGGCAATACATTGATTCAATAAATTTAATATCGTTCGTTTATGTTTTGTTAAATTGTTACATAATACAATTGATAAATCTTTTAATGCTTGCTCTAACGATGGTGTCATCTTCTCACCAAGACTAAATATCAATGATTGTAAGTTATCTGAAAATAAAAACGGTTGATAATTATCTTCAAAATTATGTTGACTCTCTTAAATGTGATTTAAGTCAATTCCTCGAAAGGTATGAGTTTTTTTATATAGAAAAAAGTCTTACGAACCTTCAAAATCATCGACTTTTTGACGTTTCTGATTATCGAAGTTGTTATTATTGTTATTATTTGATTGGCGATGATGATGATGTTGGTGTCGATGATGATGATGAGATGATCGTTTTGTTGTTGTACTATCTTCTTCGTCATCCGAATATCCTCCATGGCGTCCCTTCATTTTTATTCTGTTCGATGGTTATTACTATGGAATTTAGAATCTGAAAAAAGACAAAAACAAAACAAATGTAAAAGGAGCGATAGAAAAGTTATTGTACCGAATCCAATGAAAATACCCTAAAAGTTTTGATACATTAAATCTAGGTTTTATTATCAAGCAGAAAGTGCTACTATGAATCGTTACACCAGTAAATTTTTACTTAAGCTTATTTAATCTTTTTTCCTTTTGGCGAATAAAGAAAATTATCAATGATAAATCTGGGACAAATCAGAGGACAAATCTGAGTATACTTCTTTAGTTGTAAACATTTTGATTCGCTCATTCACAGCTCAAAAATATCGTTTGTTTTGTTCTACAACAATCTTTTTACATTGTAGAAAGAGGATTCAGAAGATGAAAAAGAAGAAAAGCAGAGTAGAACTTCAAGCTTCTGTAATGAAGTCTTGAATATGAAGTAGAAAAAAAGCAAAGTAATGAACAAATAAAAAAACGACAATCTTTTATTAATTTTTATGGAAGGTTAACTTAATTTTGCAAAAACAATGATGGAAACGACAAATCAAAAGCGTTTTTCGAAAAACTTTTTCGAATTAAAGAAAACTCAATCAGAATTTGTTCTGTTTTTTTTGCAAAGGTTAGTGTTCTTTTAAAATTTACAAAAACTAAGTACAGATTGGTGTAGAACTGTATAGAACGACATAATGCACTTTCAAAAAGGCAAATATCAACATGAAATAATGAGAAAATCCTTGTATAGAACAATTTGTTAATGGTAATCAAGTAGTACTATAAAAAACGGAAAAGTAATGTAGTTCTAAAATGAGACTAGATGGCTGATTTCTCATTTTGGTATTTAATCAACGTCTGATAAATGTTGAAAGAAGTTAACAACGTCAGTTCGAATTGCTAGTATATATGTATTACTCTACAACTGCCTTATTATGTCAACTTCCAAACTAATCAGATTTGTTCAACTTATCCGCACCATAAAGTGCAGATACAAAATCGATGCAAATTATTAGAATAAAATCATCGTTTTTTCTTTGAAAAACATCTACATTTCTTTTACTAATTATATTTTTTGATCTCAACTGCATCAGTGTCTCAATTTTTCGTTGGTCGATTAAACCAGTATTATCTTTACCTCGAAGAGCACACTTCCTTAATGGACGATGATGCACTCCTTCTATTCAATTTGTCTACTATTTATAATCGCACACAACAGAAACAAAGCGTACAATATACTAGATAAATTGAATATACGCTCTATTTTTCTTTAAAAACTATAAAGCATATGTTTTATGTTGTGTATTAAAAAATTACATTTTACTTTTTGACTTTAGCGATAAAAACTATTTTTTTCGCTTCGGAAGGTCCCATTTGATGTCCGCCTGACTATTGCTTATTATCTGCAGTTACACTGCAACATTAGACAACTGATGCTACACCATTTTTGGCTTCATTTGCATTAGGTGTTTTCACATTGTGATGCATAATTTAGCAATAGAAAAAATCAAGCAACAGAAACTTATTTAATCGACCGTTTTTTTGTCTGTGGACTTCTGGAACGATAGAATTTTTTCCTTGGCTTTTCTGACTTTTCAAACTCGCTTATCTATTGTTGTTAGATAAAATATAAAAGAGTACGAGAAATGTTTTAATGAAGTCAGTAAATATATTGGATAATTTAATGTTGAAAAATACTAGTTATAGCCAGAACATAACCATCACCTTAATGTCGAACTAAAGAACAACGGTGCAAAGCTGAACATCGCTTAAAATTCTCAGTTTTAGTGAGATCAAAACTACTACAACAACAACTTTAATGAACTTTTATAATCGAATAATCTAAGAAAAACAAATAATCCAAGGTCGTCATCAACATTAACTATTATGGCCCGCTTTACGAATGAGATATTCAATATAAATATCTAAACAATATTGTGCTTCATTCTGAGAACTGCGCTAATTGATTCGATAGCTTAGTTTTCTACTTACTGCATTGATATGTATAAAAACGGTAGATCTACGAAAACAGTTGAAATTTGAAAGTTTTTGATGGGTGTTGAAAATCAGTAATCATAAAATTATTTATAATAAAGGAATTTTTGCTTTTGTTTTATTGTGATTCAAGAATTGTGTAAGATAAGTTCATCTGTAGCCAGCTATAGTATTACTTATTTTCTTAATTCATGTGCTTTTATGAGAGTTTTTTTTTGTTGCCCCAAGACATATTCGTCTATGTTATTAGAAAAATTAGTGACCAAAGTTTTATTTTCATTTCCCAGGAAAGACTTTGTATCTTTAGTGTACTTTGCATCTAAAGGCAAAGCGTAGATGTACATTCTGCTCCGGATTTACATTTAAACCGTTTCTTCCATTCTATATAGTTCACCTTAACAGATTTAAATCGTTTTCTCCATTGTTTATTGTTTCAGACAATCAAACTACGTTGTGTAGCAGGACTGCATTATTGATAGCAAATACCTATTTTTAGAGCATTTCTGTGTTCACTTTGCAACTTGTTTGTTTATTAATTCTGTAGGCATGATGTGTCTGCTAATAATGATGTGTTGATTGTCTGTTTCAAAGCGAATCTTTCATTATTCTACCGAAAAGGTTGACGAAAATATTATAGAGCTGAGATGAATTAAATTAGTTTCGAGCTTTGTTTTTCTGATTATGAATTTCGTTTTAATCTTTTCCTTAATTAATTATCTCGTTTGCATTAAAAACAATTAGTTAATCATTGCTGTTCTTGGAAATTTTACGAAGTATGACTGTTATGAAGAAGTTACTATATTAACAGCTGGTAATACTTCATGATATTAGTCACTGGTTTTTGAATGGCACAATGTTGTATATTTTTAAAGGCATTCAGTTTTTTCTCTACTAAAGTGAGAATTTTATTTAATTTTAGATGTAATTTTAGAGAAAAAGAAGTCTGAATATGACGGAACTGATAGATAGTATAAATTCTACATGTACACAGCAAAGATCATCCACAAATAAACAAAATATATCGAGTGATGTTGACGAACTAAACGATGATGATGGCAATGACAATGAAATTGATAATAACATTGATCGACAATCTCACCGTACATTATCAGGCAATAGTAAAAATTCTGTTAAATTAAAAAGGCTTTCATCAAGTTCATCTTATTCTACAACTTCACCTCGTACTCAAAAAAGTATTTCGCCTACGTATGAATTATCAGGCGATCATCATGAAGATTTGCAACAAACACTCAGATCAGCAAGTACCACTTTCAATTACAATAATAATAATAATAATAATAATAATAATAATAACAACAACAATGATGTTTCTTTTACAAAGCCGATAAAACCAGTACAACAAACCCGTACACTTGCTCAGATTCGTGAACAACTTGCTTTAAAACGAAAAGGTATTTGCACAGATAGTTTGAAATTCAGGTTTTTACACACTTTTATTTTATTTCAAAATCTACTAAATATTTTTACTTTTAGCTGGTGGTATTCAGCAGCAGCAAAATGCGACAGCTTCATCCCCGGGTTCGTATTTTTTATCGATTAATTCTAGTTGTTTTTATGAGAAATAAGTTTTGTTTAGAATCCACAGTTCTTGCTCAAGTGAAGAGAGAGTGTGTTGAAAACGTTGATAGTAATCAAATACGTCATTTATTTGAAGAAAGACAAGTAAAGTTAGAATCAACGATTATCAATAATAGCAATAACCAACAACAGGAGCGAGTGTCAATATTAGAGTATGTTTTGAATAGTGTGTATTTGAATAAACTGAGTATTAGTTGTTTTTTAGATCAGGTAAAGTCATTATGACTTCGATCAAAAATGATATAAATTTATCTATAAAACAAGAAGAATCAAACTTATTCTCATCTTCATTTGGTCAGCCAGTACCTGCGCATCCTTCAACGAATCATGAGTCGACAATCGTACGTAAATAATTTTTTCTTTAATGAACGAACATTCTCATTACCCTGTCTATTAACAAGAAATACAATAAAAAATGATCTCTAATTTAAATATTTCCTAAAAGCGGGTGTGGTAAAAATACGAGAAAATAAAAAAGTGTTCCACTTAATATAAGTGGAATATTTCTATTCCAAGATAGTTTACCCTAAATATGGAATAGATAAAATAAGTAAGTGACATTAGATCCAGAATGATAAGGTTGTATATGTATTTTACTTTTTTAGATAGGCAATAATCTTTTGTATACGAAAATTAGTGTCAGTAGGATAGTTTTTCCATCTAGTTTTCTTTCACGTCTTTCTTGACCTCATTTACGAAATACGTCTGCTAATATAGTTACTAAAAAGATGAAAAAAAACTTTATATAGTTTTGAATTTAATTCTATGAAAAAATGTACGGTTGGTAATGAGATCTAGTGAACATAAGCATAAGAATTTTTATTCTGCTTAAACAGCCTAAAATTTAGTTTAAAAAAAAATGAAAACATAATTAGGAATTGATAAATAGTCACTTTATATGCAAAAGTAGTTTAACTTACTTGTTGCTAAGTACACCTTCGTTTCAAAAGTATCAATTTATTCTAAACGTAAAATGAGACAAAAGAAGCTTGTGAAAGAAAATCATCAACGTAGAGAAGAATGAGTAGTATATTTATGAACTTACCTTTAACACGAATTATAAAGTATATGTTTGATAAATAGGTTCGACTATTATCATTATTGTAGCTAACCTATTCAATTTATTCGAAAGTAAAACAAAATCAAAATATCCATTTAATCGGGTGTCCGTTTCATCTTGTAGTCTAAGCGATAAGCTCACACATACTCGTGCAGGTTTGAGTTTTTTTTTCTTTAGTATTTTTTTTTGTTGTTGTTGTTTTCGCACCCTTTATTACACGAAAATTTTTGCTGCATTTTTTTTTTTCATGAAGAACTTGATCAGTTCGACGTTTGTTATACTACTGCTGATTTTCTTCCTCTTCTCTCTGTTCTTTTTTTCCATTGAAAGGCAACTGAAGTCAAATGATGATAATAATAATTGTGCAAAAAGAAGAAAAAAAAAAGATCAGTCATTGACAAACTACAAAATTCAGTTTGATTTTTCTTCTTTAAAAGAAAAGAAGAATGCCGATTCTAATATTACATTTTTGTTATATTTAAAATACACCGCTCGTAATGTGTAGAGAGAGAGAGAGAGTGTAAAAATCATATGGGTTTCTTTCTTCTTTATTCATAAGTTAAGTTCTTTTTTCAAAAAAAGAACAAAATTACACTCAAATAGGTCCTTTTTTTCTCCTCTTCTTCACTTTTCGTTGTCTCAGATATGATCGAACGCTTGTAGAAAAAGAGCATAAAAATAGCGTAATGTCTCTTCTTTTCGCTTGTTCAAATAACAGAACTCAGGATTAGAAAACATACATTTTTCTTCTTTCTCTTCTCTTTTACTCTCATTCTCATGTGTGTAGATTTTTAGTTGTTAAAAGAAAGTGAACATGAAATTAATAATGAATGACTATATATATTTGTGTATGTGTGTCTATATGTATTTACCAAATCAAGTCCAAAGATGTTAAACTGTGTTTAATCGTTGAAAAAAAATAAAAAAGACTTCGACAGATAGGACTACACACACATATATATATATATATAATATATACAAATATATTAGATACACACGATACGTAGATGCTTGTCTGACATTGAGAATAGGGAGTAAGGGAGAGGTGGAGAATATGAGACCTAGAAGAGAGAATGAGAAAATTGTAAAAAAAAGAGCAAGCGACGTTGAACCCTTTGGTCGTAGTCGATAAAAAAAAATAGAAATAAAATAACTGCAATAAAAGAAGGAAACAAATTGGTGATCAATACAACATTCATTGATAAAATAAGGAAGAAAGAGACTAACCACTACTAATGGATATTTTATTATAAACATCGATTACAGAAAAAATCAAATGAAAAACCATATGAACTACAGAAATAATTTGTTTATTAAAATAGAGAAAAGTGAGTGTTAGAGATTATACATAATTAATAAATTAAGAAAATCGATTATATTAAATAGTAGTGATCATGATGATGATAAGTAGCGGAAAAATTGAGATGAAATATTGAAAGACAATATACACTTGACACTTTTATAATCCGATCGTTTTTTGTTGTGAAAAATGACTTAAAAACTTGAATTTAGACTTACGTTTTTATTGATAAACAAGATCAGGTCATTTTTTATTTAACCTCTAATATTATTAGTTAGCAACGGGGAAGAAAATAAGATAAACAACATCAACACTGCTGTGCAACTGGATCAGGTTCATAGTACACAGTTCAAAAAGTAACCTATAATAAAAATTTATCTTTTACGAAAAGAAGTAAAAACTAAAATAAATGTATGGCATACTGGTTTTCAGTAAAACCAGAGAAGAGCATGTCCGGACTGGGACTGAGTCCAGGCCGGTAAGCTTTTTCATACGGACTGAGACTGAAGGTACAAGGGACTTGGACTAATTTTTTTTCATAGTCGTGGCTGAACTTTTCACTTCAAATCTGTTCACCCTTTTACCTCTTTGATGTCACCGCGTGGTCGGTTAAGATGAGCTGTGATCAAAAGACGACTGTCTCTTTTTTTTTCCTGATTGATTCATTTCTTTGCACTTGTCTACCTAAAACAACAAAAAACTTCTATAGGAAATTTTGCGTTATTTGAAAGAAGAAGATATAGATAGTAGTTTAATTTTCAATAAATCTTCTCTGTGCTCGATGTTAAGCACCTAGCAACAGAGATACTATGTGCGCTCAACACTTCGGCTCCGGTTGAGAGAGTGTTCTCTCAGTCCGGTTTTCTTATACGACCAAATCAGTCGGAAATGGCGAGAAAAACCCTCTCACGTCTTACTTTACTCAAATTTAATTTTTCTCTTATGAATTAGGCCTTTCTTTTCATTTTCATATCACAAAAGGAACAAAAAGTTCTGCCTTGTTCTTGTTTTTTAACATTCACAAAAAATCTTGTTGTTTTCGTTTTTTGCTACTATAGTCATGTAAAAAACAATATCTTCCTGATGAAAAAAAATAGAAGAAAAAGAATGAAAATGGAAAACAATGCTTGCTGTAGGACTTAAAGTTTAGCGGACTGGTTTGACGAGGCGACCTTGCGAACTGTCACATCGCTTTTTCAGCCAAACCTAGTGGGTTATAGGTTATCACCTATGGTGGACCCGAATGCCATAGTGCTAGTTGCTAAGGGATCTTCAGAGAGCGGTTTTCTAGAAAACCAGTTTTTCAGAAACTCTAAAAAGTAAGCAAAACCTTTTTTAATGAGCAATGCTTGTAGCCTGTAAGTTTATGATTAAAATGAGACATCTTCGAGCTCTACACGACCTTTCTTTGTAAAGTTATAGAATTTACAAGAAAAGCCCTAAATTAATTTCTTATTTCTGTAGCTTTGAGCTGATAATGAACATTTAGGGCTTTTCTTGTAAATTCTATAACTTTGCAAAGAAAGGTCGTGTAGAGCTGGGAGATATCTCATTTTAATCATAAACTTACGGGCTACAATCATGGCGCATTAAGAAAGGTTTTATTTACTTTTTAGAGTTTCTGAAAAACTGGTTTTCCAGAAAACCGCTTCCTTAAGGCCCCTGGGCAACTACCACTATACTATTCGGGTTCAGCATAGTTGATAACCTATAACCCACTAAATTTGGCTGAAAAGCGATGTGACAGTTGGCGAGGTCCTCTCGTACGACTAAAAAATTTTAGCTGATGAGCGGACTAGAACTGATTCGCATTTAGCTTCTACTGGGCTTGAATTTGACTCGGATTGAAAAACACCGAACATGCTCATCTCTGTTGCAGCAAAACAATATTGATATCAACAGATATCAAGTTACTTTTGAGAAGTAATTGTAGTGAACATTGTTAGTCTGTGGGGAAGATACATTCAAAAAGTAATGCTTTACTATTTCTCTTGGATTACTATTGCAAGTATATAATGGATCAACGATTAGGTGTTTCTCAAACAGATCGTGATTTAGTTGTGAAAGCCCTAATCTGCAATGTGCATAGGCTGACTATATCAGTGTCACGATTAATGACAATTGAATACAAAGATTTATTTTTTGACAATATATTTTCTCTGGGCTTTTTATTGGTATAATCAGTTTTGTCTCGAGTGGTAAATCGTTGTATTCTCGAGTTGTAAAATATATTAAGAACTATAAAAAGCATTAGGCTTGACAAACGCTGTCGAAACAATTCTTCTATCATGATTTGTCAGAGAATATTAACCGATATTATCCAATTTTGATAGAAGTTCTCTCATATAGTTAGGTATTTTACTAGGTTATTTTTTTCTCTTATTATGAATCGTTGATCTAACAAAACACAAGACTATTATTCAATCTCTACTATGAGACTTGAAATACATAACTGCTGAATTAATACTAGCACTTGGTCAGAATGTTTGTCTATGATGAGCGACTCTAATGCAGAGTTGCAGAATATATCTGTTTACTGCGAATTTTAGAAAAACTTATTTTATTTGAGAAAATTTTCAGAAAAACTTTAAAAATTTAGCAGTTTTTGCTGAAAAATAATTGCAGAAGAGAATATTCTGATATTACTAGAGAATGTTGTAGAAATTTTCTTACGGGTAGATTCTGCGCCTCCTTATGGGTCAGTTATTTGTTTGCTCTATCCATCTGTATCGAACAAAAAACGAAAGGATAAAAAGAAAAGGTCGTTTTAACCCATTGTAGCAGAGAGACACGAATAGTTCTATAACTCGCTGGTGATCAGTTATCATGTGCCCCGTTATAGTGTTCTAGATTGCTCGTATTTGTATCACAATTGAGTTGAAACTTTTTCTCTTCCAACGACTAGATAGAGCAAACATTTCTCTATAAAATGAGACGTTCCGCAGTTTGAAATGATTCTTACTAAAATAAAATTAAATACTCTAATGTTAGTGACATGTCTATCTGCACCTCTTTTAGATAGACTGGATGTTTTACCAGGATATATTGATTAACTACTCCTGGTTTTTGATATAATCACTGAAAAATTTGTTCCATTTAAAATACCAGCACTCTGTAATTCTACCTATTTTTACAATTGTTTTCCCTTTTTTTGTTTATGTGTAGATCAATTGTTCGACAACATTATCATCAATATCGCATAATAAACAAACATCAGATGAATTAACTGATTTTGTATTTAATGATGATGTTCTACATGATTTAGATAATTATCAGTGTTATACAAATCCAATTGAATTTGATCAATTTACTGTTTCAATGTTAGAAGATCAATTTGATGTTAATGGTACAGATGAGCAATTAACAAGAACAGTATCAAATTCAGATTCGTCATTATTGACAACGAGAAAAACATTGATAAATAGTGAACAACAATTATCACAGCAACGAAAATCAAGTACAGAGTGTATAGATTTCGATAGTATATTGCAAGAATTAAAATCTGTTAGTGAATCACATCAATCTGATCAAGAACAATCAACACTAGAAAATTCAAACATCATGACTATTAAACAGGAACCGACTAGTCAAAGTACAGTCAACATGAAACATCTAGGTAATCAAATTGATCATATTTTAGTAATACTTATTTACACATATGTTTTAATTTGTAGAATCTATATCAACATCGACGGGTGTCACTGCACAAGCTCCATTAGAAGATGATTTCTTTTCATTTTTATCTTCGACTAATATGAATAATTCAAATATGGACTCTTCAACTACATTATTGCCAAGCATAAATACAATGATGACATCCTCATCTACTGTTCATAATCAATATTCATCTTCAACCACTCCATCAGGAACAATATCACCGCCTAAACGAAAAGCTCGTTCAAAAAAAAAAGCACAATCGCCAAATTCTGTCGATACAACTAAAATAAAAAATACGCAAAAAAAAGAGCGTCGACCTACAACTACAAAAAAATCGAAAAAAAATGTTCAACAATCAACTGATCAAAATAATTATATTATTAATATAGATCAATTATTAGGAGAACAACAAACACTACCTATTCCTTCTTCCACCGATGAACATTTACGTCAATTAATTAAACCTGAACAGTCAAATACATATTGGACAACGTTGGTTGATGAACACAACAGAATGAATACACAACAACAACTGATGAATAAATCTGAACCAATGCAAATTGTTGTATTACCAGATAATTTGAAACAAACAACTATGAATACTCAATTATCACCAACTAAACAACCATTTTTAAATTATACTCAACAACAAATAATAAATGCAATTAAAAATAATGAACATCATAATGCAACAACACCAACAAATCCACAGACACTTTCTAGTAACAACATTAACAATGCAAATAATCGTGTAATGAATCATTTACAAACAACAAAAAATGCACAAGCACTAGCACTGAAAGCTGTTGCACGAAATCAATTTGCTAAAATTAATTATCAAGTGCAACAACAACAACAACAACAACAACAGCAGCAGCAACAACAACAACAGCAGCAGCAGCAGCAACAACAACAACAGTTACAGAACACAATGGAAACAGGTGAGCACTTAGTAATTTATATCAATTAATTTTTTAATATGGACAGAAGCTACTGAAATTACATTAATCTTTCTCGATTTGAGAGTCTCATCATAACAGTCAGTTTAAACTGCACAATAGATTAATATTTGCTATTTTCTCAAAATATTTTTTAAACAACTATTTTCTATGAATTTATTTTAGGTTTACAAGATAATAATTTGTCTCGCGTATTTTCACCATCTCATTTACTATCAAATACAATTAAATCTGACACAACGATAAATGTTGATCAACAATCGCAATCGGTAATAAATCAGCAATTTGATTTTCAATCACGTGTAAATAGTCATGTTACTAATCAATCATCATCTCAACAACAAAAATCACCTTCTACCACTCTCTCATTGACACCTCAACAACAACAAGAATTATTACAACGTATAATTCGTCGAGATTTAATTCAACAAAATGGTTCAGTAGATATGAATCTTGTACAAAAATTATTAAATCTAAATTCAACTACAGTATCTACATCAAATTCAACTGGTGTTATGAACCAAAATTCATCCATAACTTTACCTAAAACCATTTTAAACGATTCTTCTTCTTCATCCGTTTTAGCACGTGTTCAAACACCATATAATAGTACAAATATATTTAATCATAATCAACCACAAAGACTTTTAACTTCACCATCATGTTCATCATCTTCTCAATTAAGTAATAATATATTGAATATTACAAATGATATTTCGAAAAAACTTTCACCAACTATTAATGATAGTATAACATCGGCACCAAATAAAATTCAATATAAATGTACTTGTGAGTGTAAAGCAATGATTGTATGTAAACGATGTGGTGCTTATTGTCATGACGAATGCATTGGCCAAACAAAACTATGTGCAAATTGTTTAGTCATGACACCATCTTGATGAGATGATTTCATTATCATAAATTTCTTCTTTTTCTCTATAAAAATTTATATTCAGTTCTGTCTCCCCAATATAATTCAATTTAATACTAACTTCTATAGAATTGTTCCTTAATATTTTTTTCATTAACTGCGAATTATATCACTCTTTCTGCTGAGTTTTACGTTATGTCAGATTTTTTATTCTCATTTTGCGCATGTTTTAATTTTTCGTTTTGGTTTAAACAAATCCTTTTTCTGTAGACGAATAATAATATTCAAATCTTTAAAAATTTTTTTGTTATGCTTCATATTAAAGATGTATTTTTTTGTATATTTTGTATCGTCAACTCTGACCTCTTTTTTTTTTTTGCAAATTCATCAACGTTTTTGTGAATATTTTTGTTTTGTAAAAAATGTTTTTTTTCAAAAGTTCATGTCAGCTCAATGCAAAAGAAAGATACATTAATTTATTGTAATAAATAGTAAGCTGGCATAAATAACTCATAGCATAAAGGGTCGGTGTCCATATTGAATTCAAGTTAGTAGAGTTATGTCTTTATTTGTTTAAAATTGAACCTTTTACATTGGAGAAGAGGAATGGGTAATTATATAAATACGTGATTTTATTCGTCGGCTGCAATAGCTAAAACAATTCTAACTAGTGATTTGTGTAGCTGAACGAAAATCCAGTCAGATAAAATGTGTTTAAAAATTCCATTGGTATTTTTGAAATAATTGATTATTTGTTATTTTAGTATTACTACTCTTTAAACATAGTGAATATCAATATTATCCATCCAATTAGATGAAATGTGTTTGAAAATTCCATTGGTATTTTTGAAAAATGATCTTGAAATTCAGACTCTCTATTTTCAGATNAGCCGAATGAGTTTTGAGAATAGTGTAGTCAGATAGAACAAATAATTCTGTACAAAATAAGACGTCTTCAACTTCTCTATGATATTTTTTCATCAAACTGCATGAAATATACGGAAGGCCTTGCATGCGCATTTTTTATGCGGATTTCGACAGTTTGAAGCCTTTCCTAGGTTTTAGGCAGTTTGATGAAAAAAATATCATAGAGAAGTTGAAGACGTCTTATTTTGTACAGAATTATTTGTTCTATCTGACTACACTATTCTCAAAACTCATTCGGCTAACATTCGAGGATCTGAAAATAGAGAGTCTGAATTTCAAGATCATTTTTCAAAAATACCAATGGAATTTTCAAACACATTTCATCTAATTGGATGGATAATATTGATATTCACTATGTTTAAAGAGTAGTAGTACTAAAATAACGAATAATCAATTATTTTGGTAATTGATCAATAAAACAGGGTATATCATACCGGCTATCGTTTTATTTAGGATTTATTTTCAGCTTTCGATGATATTTACAACTTCACGAAATCTTGTTTGAATCTTCCAGTCTATCAATGTTTTTTCTTTATTAGTATTACAATACGTGCAAAATAGAAATAGTGATACGAAATCAAACAGCGCCCAAGTAGTATTAATAAAAAAAGTGTTTTTTTTTTTGATTTTCTCAATCAGATAGTAACAATGATAATAAATAGAATAAATTATTTTGAAATGTTTTCATTAAATTGTTTTCTTATTTTTCAATATCGACAAATTCATCGTGCATTGAATGTACATCATCAACATCATCATCATTCGATGGTATATCACTACTTAGAAATGAATTTGTGTCTGACATACATGAACTATCTTCTAGAGTATCTCTTGTTTGTTGTTCAGCAGCAGCTTCATTTTCAAGCCGTTTAATTTCGGCATAGGATGGAATTGAATTTTTTTTTGGACGTCCTTTCGGTTTTGTTGGTGCTTGTTTACATTGTTGAAGAGCCTTATAAAATATGAATTATAATGAAAATTTTTATGGTAGATTGATAGTAATAGTATATACCTGTTTTTTCCATTTCATACGACGATTTTGGTACCAAGTTTTTACTTGTAATTGTGATAAACTTAATGTATCGGCTAACTCGATTCGATCGGGTGTCGATAAATATTTTTGTGTTTCAAATCGTTTTTCTAAACCGATTAATTGAGCATCTAAAAATTTAAAAAAAAACGTTTATTAACTCAATGAAAATGATTTTTTCAAATGAATAAACTAAAACTGACCAGAAAAAACTGTTCGCGTTCTTCTACACCGTCGATGATGAATAAATGTTTCTAAATCACGATACGGTGAATTAACTTGCATTGGTGATAAATGACAATTATTTAAATTTGATCCATTACAAGATGTTGACCGTATACCTAAAAATGAATGAGTTTGACTTTATGTTTAAATTTGTCTTTAACTATATTTTATTATAACTATGAGAACAATTGGAAGTATTATTTCGAATATATGACGTGTCAGAGAACATTCCCACTAATAAAATGAACTTTTTAAGGGTTATACATAATACTATTATTCTAAGTTGAACATAGTCTAATGGAGAGGAAAATGTGAGCTAGAAAATAAGATCATTTCCAACATTAAATGACCTTTATTTTGCAGAAGCTCTGAATTTTTTAAGTTTTTACTCTAAAGATCGAAAAATCTCAGCTGTTTTAGTTTTGTTAATTTTTCTTACATTTTCCGTGCCTTCAGATTTTTTCTTCTACATAGCCTGATAGGGCAAAGTTTTCTCTTCACAATGAGATCACTTTCGAAGTTTTCTATAGGTTTTTCGCGAAAGTATGGGCATCACCGCAAATGCTTTGAAGAAAGTGATCTATTTAATGCTTATAACACTTGTGATTTAAAATCAGTCAGGTTATGATCCTTCGAAAAAATGGTTCGATTGAACTGAAATTTTTATTACAAATATTTCAGGTTCTATCTTAGATTCTTCATTTTTTTTAAAGTGTACTAAATACCAACTTTTGTTTTGAGAAGAATTTTAAAATCACAAACCGATTTTTTAGAAAAGATTTTCAGCATTTTCTGAATATTTCGAGAAGAAAAGCATATTTTTCTGGTAAAAACTTGAACTTAAGGTAAAGACAACAGAATCTATGTCACATGTGACAGGATGCGTATCTTCTTTTCTGAATAAATTGTTTCTTTTTCAACGGCAGAAGTATTTGCGTAGTACCATGGCACAAAGAAGAAATGTGTTGAAATTTCACTCTTCTATCGATGTCTCGTCACTTTTTCCTGGTCTGACAATCAAATACGATCTTCAAAAAGTTATGTCTTTGCGTTTTCACTGTGATATTTTTTAGAAACTAAAGACTCAATAAACTTTTGACTATAACAAGAATCCTAGAATACAAACCTGTACAAGCTTTATTAAAATTTAATAATGGATAATTCAGTTCATTATATAAATAGGTTGTATGATTCGTTGGAACAAACCAATTTGTAAACGGTTTTCCATTGGCTGTTGTTGGTAGATTATGTTGTAAAGATTTTGATGATGATGTTGCTGACGATTTTCTATATAAAGCAATTGAATATTCGAGTGCCGCTTTTTCATTTACTTTCAATGGATATGGTCTTGTACAACAAGATTTTTGTTCATTGGTCAAATGAGTATCTGTACATAATGAATGATTTTTTAAATTTAATTCAATTTTTGATGTTGTCGATGATTTTAAAATATCATCTATTGAAAATGAATGATTTTTAATATTTTCCATTACTGTCATTATTTTTATAAACTTGCTGCTTCTACTACTACTACTACTACTGATAATCAATAAGAATAAGAATAAGAAATAATCATCAAACATATAAGTGAAAATGTGTAAACCAATAGGAAAATATACTCTATATCCAACAGAAATAACTACCGTTTTTGTAGAAAATATCATATATATCACGCTGATAATTTCATTCTATGTTAGGAGAAGTCATTAACGAACGAAAAAAAAAAATGATTGGACATAATAATGAGGATGATATACATGGCAATAGATCATCATTGTTATTCTTGTGTGTCAAATGAAAACAACAGACAAAAAAAAAAAATGCCAACAACAGTCACAAATGATTACCATACAAACACCTTTTTTGATTAAAAGAAAGCCCAACGACGTGTGTCAATGTTAGTTTTACGATTATTATCTATTTCGAGATAGAGTTAGTAATTGCAAAAAATAGACTATTTTTAAAATTCAGATAATATCAAATAATATCGTATAGGAGAAGAAGAAGAACCACCGTATCTAAATCTATTGAATAATATTGATAGGATTTTGAAATGATTGTCTTCTATTTATGTGTTTGAAGATGTTGAACACTATGATCGTTCATGTTAAAGATGAACACTCACAGTATTGTTCATACTTGAACTGAGCATTGTTCATGATGATTGAGCTAAGTCTCGATTGAATTTCATCTGCAACTAGACCTCAAAAATAGGTTTGAAGCTTCCATCCTATGGTATCTTTGAGGCAAACTATCTCAAACAAAATTTTGACAGGGTACATTTATAAATATTAAGAAATTGTAAAAGGAAAAGTTCTTATGATGTTAGAAGTAGAATTTCTCCGATATCCAATATTTTTGCCGAGTAATTTGAATATGTTACGTTTTTTGGCATCTACCGGTATAAAAAACTTCCATCTAATGTTCTGAAAAATATACAGCATGTTGATACTAAAATGAGTTTGACTTTTATATGAAAAACGAGAATATTTTCAGCGGGTACAAAATGTCAAGGAGGGTCATTTGTCTTAAGTTCTACGAGAGATAGAAGCCCCAAAAATAGACTCTGAAAGAACCGACAATAGAGGCTTTTTAGTCTTAAAATTGATTTGGAGAAATTTTCGTGGCCATATTATATCGAAAAAAAACTGAAGAATTGCTGCTATTCAGATTAAGATAAAGACGTATCGGTGTTCGTGTTAGCTTCTTTTATCAATAAATAAGTACTATTATTGATATGAGAATCAAAGAAGTTATCTAAAGCAAAGGTTATCATAATATTAGCACATTTTTTAATAACAAATTTATTGTCTCTCTCTTTCTCTTTCTATATAGAAAAAATTGTTGTTAGAAAAATTGTTCTTAGTTAGATACGAGACAATGATAAAAAGTCTAATTATTCTACTGACAAAATTTATTATCATTGAATAAAACAAATATTCGGTTAGTCTTGTTATTTGTTCATGTTATTTATTACTATTATTATTATTATTATTATTATTATTATTATTTATGTAAATAATACATAGTTAAGAAAACCAATGCAATAGTCTCGTTGTACTTTAGACAATCGATCGTAATATGAAGTTGATGCATTCGAATTAGCTGTACTCAACAAAACGACTGTATATTTAGATTTCGTTGTTTTTAGAAAAATTATTATAAACATTCATTCTCTCTCTCTCTCTCTCTCTGTCGCATCGGATATACTTTATTATTTCAAAAAAATCTACTCTATTTCGCACCTCATCGATTGTATTTTAAATATGTTTTTTTATCATTCTTCATCGAGTATTTATCCCAAGAGATGATCGTTTACCGTAAGATATGTTACTAGTTTTTTCATACCCTATTAACATGTGCATTGAGATCATACCATCAGACACTTATCAATTATTCTTTGTGCAATATCATATGGCTAATTCCGCCTTCATATTGTTCATTTATAATTGATTTAATTGCTCATCGTGATCGTGCGCGGGGGACCATAACGTTTGTTCAAAATAAACATCAACAGCTGTGTGTATTCTAGATGCATCCCAACTACTACATGTTTAAAATGTTCCTATATCATGCTGTAAAATTTCATCATAAACTAGATCGTTTCACTCTGACAACTAATAATTAGTTTTATACATACTGTGAGTAAGAACAGAGAGATAGAGAAAGAGAGAGAAAAAATGATTGGCAGTAGGATGACTACTAAAACATGATTGGATATAAAATAAAAAAATAATCAAGTCACTCTACATATCTGATAACTGAAAATTATATACTTATTAATTTTTTCATGCTATGTTTATGTTTTCTTCTTTTATAGAACAAATGTGACGTATAACTTCATCTAGAAAAACACGATTATGTAAGATACATTTTTATTTTTATTTAAATTAATCGTATGGTGCGATTCTCAGGAGATCGACGTCTTTTTAAACAAACAATTAAAAGACTATTTTACCTTTTGCCTGTTTTCAGATAAAATAGAACTTGTGTTCAACGATTTTTTTTTTATTTGACTGAATCATTATTATAGAAAAATAAAATTTCAGAATTTCTCTATAAAAATAAATTAAATGGTAAATTTTTTTGTTTAGCTTTTTCTCATACCATCGATAAAAATCGACTAAGAGATCATATTAAAATATGAACACTTTAATCGAAGATTGTCTCGAATATGAAAGAAAGACCGAATTTACGTAACATACCATATTGAAGTTCATCGTCAGTTCTACAATAATTCATTAGATATTGGCTTGATAATTATGCGTCTGAAAAACAAGTGAACATAAAACGTACTTTTTAGGAAATTTTAAAAATTTTTAATCCTTTTCTGTAATCGTTTTTTGATCTTCAGAATCTGCTGTTTACATTTTATAAAACAAACGACATATTTGTATATTCTATTCTTCAAAGAAAAACAAACGACGTATCAATCGATTATTCATAAAAATAAAAAAAATTTACCTCAAAATGATCTCTGGTAAGCGAATGTTCAATATCTGAGTAAAAAATACTTCAAAAGGAGTTTCGCGAATCTGCACAACATATTGAAGGCTACCCATGTCGAACAAAAACAAAAAATACTGATGCAATCAATATTTTATGGGCCCAAGTACAATTTTATCAAAAATTCTTCGATAGACCTCATGCGAGTACGCTGGAACGGTTAGTTCTCAACATGATAATAGGTTTCAAATTATTTTTTACTAATTACTAACTCAAATCTATAAGAAAAATGCTGTATATTTACGTAATGAATAGAATTATGTTGCATCTCGATACAAACGAACCATTGAACACTCTACTCTATCATCAGCCAATAAACAAATTCAATCTTGCACATAAAAACACTCAAGAAATACTCTAAAGTATTTGTAATAAAATTTTCAGCTCAAACGGATGAAGTTATCTAGGGATGGTAATACACTCTAAAAATAATCCATCTTAAAATAAGACAGTACAAGTCCGTTCTCAGAACAGACTTATACCACCTTATTTTAAGATGGATCAATTTAGCGTCTTATTTCTATTAGCAGTTTATGTTCAAGGATAGTTCTGTTGTACAGGACCGGGTGAGTGTTGAGTAACGATTATCTCAATGATTTTAGTAATAAATCAAATAAATTGGCAAGTTCTTTCGAGGAAACCATTGTTCATTATGTACGAGTGACGAACGCAAAACAAAAGAGGTGAATGATTTCTAATATAGGAGTAAGACGGAAGAACGGGCTACAGAAAAAAACGTCTTAAAATAAGGCAGATGAGAATAAATAAGACTAATGCAATGGTAAGATGGATAGTATAGGACGGATTTCTTTTAGAGTGTGGTGTCTAATGAAGACCACTAATGTTTTTAGTAAATAGTGTTAGGCATACTGCCGTACTATAAAAATAAAGTGTGTAAATGACAAAAAAAAAGTAAACGTCTGATGTCATTGGACTGTGTAGAATTTCACTGATCAGTGTGTAACTTTCTTATCTAGACGTAGAATATAGTCTAATTGTTGATTTTCACACGATTTTTAAATTAGTTTTTTATTCTCTGCTTCTTTTCACTTAGAAACTTAATCACAAAATTTTTTGTTTAATACACTGAAGTTTTTCACTTTTTTTGTTGATGTCAAGTGAACGTTCAGTAGAGACCTGCAACCCGACCCGACCCTAGGGTCGGGTCGGGTTCGCGTTAAGATGCTGTCGGGTCGGATCGGGTTCGGGTTGAATATTTGGCGACGCAATTTAAAATATAAATAATATTTTTAGCTTTGTATTACTGGTTGAAAGTTATCTCTACTGGAATTTGCAGTTGAAAGACTTGTTTCAGAACAACTGCATTCACTAAGTCGATTAATGATTGCTTTCTTTGCACATAAGAGAGTGCTTCCTGCACTAAAATCAACGGCAATACATCCCTTACTGCTTTTTTTCAATCTACTGTTTTAAACACCCGTACATACAAGACTTTACTATAATGCTCTCTACTTGCTACCTTAGTATTAGGTGATACTGAGTGACGAATGAGAAAAAGGATGTGGTCATCATCTCGATTAAGATAATCTATTGACAAAGTGTACTGAGGAATTTTCAATAGATTAACCTATTAGACAAAATGACCAATCAGAAGTCGTTCAAAAATTTTTTTTTGAACTACGAGATTCTACAGTATGCACCGAAAAACTTTTGTCTAACAAGGCAAGTCTATATTCTTTCTCAAACACAGTTTTCTGGTGAGATTGTTTTCATCGGGGCGGGTCGGGTTCGGGTTCAGATGTTATCGGGTCAGGTGCGGGTCGGCATTTTAGCAGTCGGATCGGGTTCGGGTTCAGATGTTATCGGGTCGGGTCGGGTTCGGGTTAAGTTGTTGTCGGGCCGGGTGCGGGTCGGCAATTTGGTAGTCGGGTTGGGTTCGGGTTAGATTTTCTTAACCCGTGCAGATCTCTACATACCATATCTTAAAATGGTTGAATGATATCTTGAATATTCATTATTGGATGTGATGTAGGAAAAACCATTTCAAAAATATACCATGAGATTGGAGTTGAATAGTGGTATAAATAATCATTAAGTTCAGCTTTTGTATTGCAAATTCACTCTGGCAGCCATTGTCTGCGCATCATCTTGTTTATGGTTACTATTTATGTATTGATGTGTAGATATGAAGAAGCGTGCACATGAAAAATTCTAATTTAGAACTGTGCATATACAATGAAAAAATATCTTTTTATAACCGTTCTCTTTTCAGTCACGTTCTCTAAACAGTGTAAAAATTAAATAATTTGCACTCCGTTCTCTTTTCATACTTTTTCCGTCTTTTATGTGTCAATATTTTTTTTCGATGCACCCTTGAATAACAAAAGGACACCTCAACTTTAATTTCGAGAACAATAGCATTCGCTTAGTAAAGGTTGATATAAGCGTTATTTTTCTAGAATATGAGCTAAATTAATCCCATTGCAATGCTCTATAGCTTAGGCTATCGAAATTTTATGAAAAGTCACTCTAACAAAAGTAAAATATATTCTAGAAAAATTTTATTTATTTTGCTCTGTTTCTGCTTTCCTAATATACCGCTGTGTTTTCAAAATGATCACGTTATATTGTTTTGTTTTTTCTTCAGTTTATATTATTTTAATCAAATCTCATTCACTGTTTTATCTGTCACGCACATTAAAAACTGAAAATAATAGTTTTGTTAGTGATGGTGGAAAAACGAGGATGAAATATGAAAATAGAATGGAGAACGGAAAAATATTTTTGAAATTTTTACATGTGTTTTGGAGAATGGCATTACTAAGAAAATAGTTATTTTCAAAAAATGTTTTTTAAAAATATTTATTTTTCAAAATATCAGAAAGAGAACAAATTTGCTAATATCTAGTAAAATCTTCTTGAGAGAAAAGTATGATGTGAACACGCAACGACCAAAATGACAGATATCTCCTGGTCTTATAGATAGTTATTTTATATATAGTAATCTTTACACATAAGAAAGTCACACTACGTAAACTTTTCACTGAACTATGTCCTGTATAAACCAGATTTTTGAGACTCTATGCAAACCACCAACAGATCTCGATACTATTATTCAACGATATGAATTAACAAAATTTCGAATTGAATAAATATCAATTGGTGTTAAATATATTAATGTGCGTCATACAAGAATTTCTATTATGTGCTATGAAGTTTCAAGCTAAACATTTGAGCACATAGACGATAATAAAAAAACCATACTATTTTCATTATTTATTTTCATCAATAAAAATTATTCTCTTTCCGATGATAAAACTGTGGATATCAATTTTGATAGTTCATTATTTATTATTTTTTTATTTTTTGTGATATTTCATATGTGTGTTCATAATAACTGATATTTTATCATTAGCAGATGATCTTGAAGATCATACAATATATTCATTTAAATGTTTCATTGTGTGGTTATGAACTCAAGGCAACTGTACCAATTGATGTTATATTGATCATCCATCTAAACATTCTGTTGGATTAGCAATTTTATTTAACTTGTATTAAGTTAGTGATAAAACACGTATTCAACCAATAGGAAAAGGAAAAGAGCGTCCAAAGAAAGTTAGTAGAGCTTTAAATTTGTAAATAGATATAAATAACTAGAATGCAATTGTGCTTTGCACAAGTTGCGATGTCGACAGACTTTGTATGTGGTAAATAATGACAGAAAGCGCTGCAACAGTAAAAGAGTTCAAAATAACTCTTTTCAACACAACAAGCGGCAGTGTACAGGTACTAGAGTAAAATCTGTCTTAGATGTAGACCGAGAATAAAGAAACATTAAATCTTTGCATAATTCAGGTTAAGCTATTGTTTCTTCTTTCATCAGATACCTAAAAGAGATGTCTTATAAATTTATGGTAGTGAATTTTTTTTTGCTTTCTTTTTCCTAATATTTAATTTCTAACAATCTCAATTACCCATAACTTGGTGTCTTCGTATTCTTACCAACGAATCTTCTTTTTCTTCTTGTCTTTCCCTCACTAACGAAAATTCTTTTCTCAACAAAGAAATAAACAATTTATGTTGTTCTCAAAGTTCTCCTTAAAAATCGGCAACAAAATGTATGAAAAACTTCTAAGTCCAAAATACATTTTCCGTTAACTTCTTCCATCTCAGGGCACAGAATGTGGACCACTGCTCGAAAAATGAATAAGCATTGGTTAATCTCGAGGATATCAAGAACAATATCCCTTCTTTAGAACGTTTTTTCTAAATAACGTAGTTCTCTAGAACATGAGGCGCACATTTTACACAAAACAGCGACCAAAAAAAAAAACGTTTTTCGCATCAAAAACATATAAGGTCTGTCGACATAAAACATAAAAATGTTCACAGGTTGTTTATTTTTGTTTTGTACATTACATTTTGGTTGAGAAATAAAAATGTAAGATGCATTCTACTTGTAGGTTATGCTGTTATCTTTCAAAAAATATTTGCTGATCAAAAGTACATGTCCTCTGAAATCGTGCTCTTTTCGATTTTTTCCATTTCGTTCTCTTTTAATTACAAGTCTTGACGTAATTATCAAACCCGTTTTCCATTCTATTCAACTTCCGTTGTCTTTTCAATCCTTGTCCGAAAAAAGAAGATCGATATTGTGTAACAAGATCATTTTACTGCATATAGTAAACGTTTTTCATTTGTGTACTAATCACGAGAATTTAGCTATGTTTCACACCGTATTCTAAATACATAATAGTGAAAATATAAGACAGAGAAATGAGAGAAAGAACAATGATGCAAAAAATAAGTCTATATATTTTGTTTGTTTTTTGAAACTTCCGTAATAAGAGGAAAAAGAATAGAAAAAATGTGGCATTATCAGTGCATAAGATTACAGTTTTAATATGGTAGGTGAATTTACTGGACAAACTATCCAATTTAGAACAATGACTCCAAAGATTTTCGAAGAACCGCATACGCATATCCAATGATCAGATTAAACGTATTCTCAGTCGACTTAATGAGGTACAATTGCTAACTATAGATGATAATCTCTGTTAGAATCTCAAAGGTGAGTAAGTTTAAAGTATAAGTATCTTGACATTTCTTACATAACCTGTTGCCACAAATGAATGTTTGAATAACTCATACACATAAAAATTATTAAGCACATTGTATGGAAAAATTTAAATCACCAATATTTCTTTCTCATTTTTAAAAATTTATTTTGTTCTGTTTTTTACAGTTAATATGTTCGATAGTCTATCCTTTTGACATTGTATTTTAAAAAAATATATGCCAAAAATTTCATCTATTTCTAACATATGGTGTTTCAATTGTTGTGTAATCAAAATTACTTTTTTTTTTGTTCTCTCTCTTATACAACAAACAATTTATTATTTGCTCAATCTTTTGTTGATTTTATTTTGTGGTATCGCCATTCATTGGTAACTGTTGTCTTCAATTAGAGTTCCGATGCTTGTTCTTAATCGATGGACGCAGTTATTGAATAAATAAACATAATGATAACAAAAAACTTGCGAATGGTCAATAGAAAAATAAATTCACGTTTACCACCAATACAAACAATTAATGAAGTCACATCTACCACAGACAATGATAAAAATAGAATTATAAAAGCTTTAGCAAATGAACGAAACCCATTTTCGTCAGGTATTGGGAACATGTAACTTTTACGCATTTTGCACTATCACTACTACACGTTGTAAAAAATGTCATGAGTCATATATAACAGATATTCCCTTTTTTAGATATCGATACCCTTGGAACATCTCAGATTTTCTGCAGGTACAGAAGCTCACCATTAATCAGGTTAGAATATGATTTTTCATAGAAATAAACACTTTAGGTCTCCACCATCCGAAATGCTTTTACTCGACACATATCCTCCACGAAGTAAGTTTGGAAACGTTTAATTATTTTGGTTTATCAAATTTTTCACATATAGACTGGAATGTCCCATATTCAAATGGATCAAAACAGGGATTTAATAGGTAAAAGATTTTTCTTTCAGTCTTATTTTTTCTAAAACTAGTAAATTAACATAAACAAATTTTAGACAAATTGAACCCAATAGTCAGGGATTATATGCTCATATAGGTAAGTAACGATATATGAACAGTTAAAGTATAATGAATAGTCATGTTTTATTTATTAAAGATCTTCCATTTTTGTGCAATAATCCAGAAATTGATTTTTCTGAATTGGAAATTTTTCCATCACCACTCAGTGATCGACTGCCAGTAAGTGTCTTCAAGTTAAATCGTGCTTGTTGTACACAAGTATAGTTGAAACTTTTCGAAATGACAGAATTGTGCAGTAAAAAAAAAGTTTATTTCAAATAAGTAATTCTAAAACACACATTATTTTTGTCATTCTGTATGCTCTCTATGCTGCTAAGGTAAGATGTAATATAATTCTTCATATGTGTTGAAAGAAAAATTTTTTTTTCTATTTTACAATAAACAGAACATTTTTCTCTTTTTTTTTACTTTCAAGTCTTCACATCGTTTCTATCGTCCAAATGTAACAAGTGCTTGTAGTCGACGTTCGTCAATTTTATTTCAACGCATTGATCATTCGAATGAACCAAAACTTCAACGTGAAGACACATTTGATACTGTTTGTGAAAGTGTCTTAGAAAGTGTGCCACCATTATCACACAGACGGTCATCATCTTATACTGTATTACCTCCAATAACAGATGAATTTCCATCGTTAAGTTCTCATCCTTCTAGTCTATTATTACAATCATTTAATGATAATGAAGTAGAATCTAATCGTTTAAGAAAAAGCCCCCGTATTTTGAAATCATCAGATTCTGAATCAAAGCAAAATATCTCTAGTATTTCTCCACCATTAGTAACCATTAACTCATCACAGAATAAAAAAGACGAATTTGTTAGACGAATTTTATCTCGAAGTCTCAGTAGAGAGCCAAGTTTGTTAACGAGAGAGAATGATATGATTGAGCCAACGACAAATACAGAACCAGCCTATAAAGAAGACTCTGTCACACCCCAAATCCAAATAAAAAGCGCGAAATCAACAAAACCTGTTATTAATAAACCTTCATCGACGTCAAAAGGGATGGCACAAGTTAAAAGTACTCGTTCATCAGAATTAAAACTATTAACGGCATCTAAACCAGTTGTCACACCCGTGACACAGATAACAAAATCAAAAGCTCCCTTCAAAATTCCAAAACCTATCGATCGTTTAAAACCAGAAATACGTGATCGCGTATTGAATCCTGAAATATCAGCTCATCTTGAAACTGAAACTCGAAGTAGACGTAATTCATCATGTCCAGTATTAGCTAAAAGTGTTGATGTCGTGTTACCATCTCAAGAAAAATTAAATGATGGAATACTCGTCGTTGCTCAGTCTACACCAAATGAAAAAAATTTATCACCATTGACAAAAGTACGTAGAACAACTTCCCAACGTACACCAACTACCACTACCCGTAATGGAAAATTTATACTTGATGTTTTTCAACCGCAATCAAAAACGAAAACAACAATAGATCCATTAGTTGTTCAAAAATCTGTCTTCCAGAAATCAAAAAATGTCACTAATTGCACACCACAAGAAACTCAACAGAATAAGATAATACAAACAACAATAGAAAAGAATAGGTAAACTATGATTTTGTCGCTTATCATATTATTTCATAATACAGAAAAATGAAACTTCATTCTGTTATCCTTCAAAATTCTACTGGATAAGAAGGAGCTCTGAGGCTTAAAGATGATCTGAACTTTCCACCGTCTCAGACGTCGTTTTTTCTCTTTTCGTTTAGTTCCGAAAATGTCGAAAATACATCACAAGTAATAACAACAGAATCCACTACTTCTTCTGTACCACCAACACCACTTCTACCTTTGGTTAAATCGGATGCTGGAATGACCCTACCAGTTGAAGCTCCTCCTGAACAGAATACAGTTCATACTCATTCAATAATTGATATGATTCCTATTGACACTATAAACGTTGACGATCTTGATCGTTCTTCTGCGAAGGAAACGGAGTCAAAACCGGCTCCTAAAACCCACCAACAAGCTTTTCAATCAGGTCGAATTTATCCACGAAAAACTGGACCAGTTCCTAAACCTTTAACACTTCAAGGAGAAAAAAATGTTGATCCAGATTATCCGTGCAGCAGCCGGGTAACATCGACAGTGGCGAACGGTCAACGTCGAGGTAGTTTTACTTCAGTTATTCTCAATAGTCAACCACACATTACAGACTTATTTGAAAATTTTGAGACGAATAATGCTATCAATAACCTCGCAGATCCTTTAAAAGTTACAAAACAAATTGTGACAGTAAAAAAGCAGCGTCAGAAGAAGATTACGAAGAATACTACGAAAACTATTAAAAATGTTCAAAAAATCCCAGCAAAAACATCAAAAAAACCTGCTAAAAATCAATTAGAAAAACAAGTAGTTGCTGTTTATGCAGATATGGATCATGATGAATTAAAACAAAATAAGCAAGATCTCATTGTAGTTGGTGGAAATAATTGGGTCATTTCAATGAAACCAAAACAATTAGCTGATCAAAGTGAAAATGAGGACGACGAAATTGAAGAAGATGAAGTTGTAGCATCAGGTGAAGATGAAAATATTCCAAAGCCGTTCTCATTAAGTAGTAAGGAAATTCCAACTGTGGACGATGAAGATTTATCTTCGATCTATTCGTATGATAATCAAACACAAGCGAGTTCATCTACCGATCGTTTCGCAATATCACACACAACAATTCAAACAACCGATGAAACTTATAAATACGAAATACCCGATCAAACGAATATAAATTCAATGTCAATGCAGATGATGAATACAGCGGCTGTACGTACAAGTTTTAGTAAAACTTTTGAGTTGTACATTAAATTATAGTGTGCAGTATAGCAGAAGAATTTATTGGAACGATCGTTTCGTAGATGTCGACTCCATTCAAGAATAAAGTTTAGTTTTTTTTATTTCAGTCTCAAACACGCTCAAGTACTGAATGCGTTCAGTCTATTGGATGTGGTCCTGTTATAAAAGAAATTTTAGAGAAGATGCCGAACGAAATTCACAATTCCATTCGAAAAACATCGCCAACTGAACTTATAAACTCTCAGATTCGTGTTATTTACGAAAATGTACAAGATTCTGTGAGAAAAGAAACATCCTTACGGTCTCTACCTAAAATGATGCCATCAAATGTTGACATACCAAATGAACATAAGACTGACAACATACAATCTGAAATACTTCAGAATAACCATGTGAAAAACGCTACATTACTCTCTGAAGCGTCACTCAGCTACACACGAACAACAAATTCTGAACAAAGTCTATCGATTCGTCCAGGTATTCGTGTTGTAGGTGATTCGTTAAACAGCAGAGGTTCGTTCATAAACATGAATGTAAATTATTGTTGAAAATAACTCTCTCCTCATTTAGGAGGAAGTGAAACAATGAGTTCAACTAGTAGCCATGAAGATCATGATTACGGTGCACCTCTACTTCAAGATAGCGACACAGATGAAATATATAGATCAGCTAAAAAAGGAAAAACTGTCGGACACGGTGCTTACGGCACAGTATGGTATGTAACTTTTCTAGTTTCTACCTTGGACAATAAAACAGATTTTGAATTTCATGTGTTTTTTTACGTAGGTCATATTTAATGTTAACAGGACGTATGATTGCTGTCAAAGAAATTGAACTCGATGAAGGAGAGAGCGTACGAGTGAGAGAAGATTATGAAGCAGTTCGAGAAGAAGTGAATATTTTGCGTGCTCTCGATCATCCATATATTGTCAAGTAAGTCATTTATCTAATTTGTACTTTTAATAATAACTATTTATTCATGTAGATTCTTGGGTATATCACTTGAAAATACTCGTTTGGTGAAAATTTTTATGGTAAATAATATATTAAGGATCCCCGTCCTCGGTCAGAAATGTATTTTCGACACAAAACACGAAATGCTGACCAAATTTTCACTGAATATTAGTCTTGTACAGACTAGATTAGAAAAACATTTAACTTTAAAAACTTAAATTTTCCAGAGTTATCTCAAAAATAGTGGTCAAAAAGTAAGCGTTTGCAATTCCAAGATTTCTCCTTTGGTCTAGTTGGTCTTGAAATGTAGGGAAGCCATGGTTCTAGGGTCTAACAGAGCCCGATCTTTGTCTTTATTTTTGAAAAAAATAAAAAGTTTAGCGAGGCGAAAACGGGTCTCTGCAGGCCTAACTGCCCGTCTCATGTCGATGTTCGGAATGCAGCGTGGTCGTTTTCCTATCACCCACTAGGTTTCGTCTCAAAAGCGACTGGACAGTCGGTAGACCTCCCTCGTAAGACTCCACTACAGGATCGTTTTCTAGACTTTTTAGGAAACTGCTTCAAAAACCCTCAGAGACCTTTCGTATTGACAAAAGCAGCATGGATTGTAAGAGCAGATATTAAATCATGTGTTTAGCTCAATATCGACGTTTTATCGTAAAATCTATATTTCTAACGGGGGACGGGGAGAGGGCTTAAAAAGATATCATTTGGTTGAATACTCTGTTAAACTATATTTTAGGAATATCTTCCAAACGGAACAATCGAACACCTTTTACAGTTGTTCGGTCCATTTCACGCTGACGTTTTGAAAAAATATACTCGTCAGATCGTCGAAGGTGTTGCCTATTTACATGAAAATAATGTTGTACACAGGTCGAATATACTTTAGCTATTAATAATAGTTGATTCATTTTATCAATTATTTACAGGGACATCAAAGGCAAAAATATAATGCTTGATATCGATGGAAACATTAAACTTATCGATTTTGGATGTGCAAAACGGCTTAAAAAGAATCAAAACACACATTCAGTTCGTCAGATACTCAAATCAATGAAAGGTTTGTTCACTAAATCCCCTTTATTGTTTTTGAAAAGGACCTATGCTCTCTCCTGCCCTACGAACATTGAGACGTAGTCCTGTCCTGACCTTCATGTCAGGGCAGAGTAAGATCGGTCTGCACATCTCTAGACTGGTCTTGTATTAAGAGTGGTCCACTACCTTGGGAACGATTACTGTAATCATATGCTCCTTGGATATATAAACCGTAGTATTTTTTTAGGAACTGCAAACTGGATGGCACCAGAAGTGATATCAGAAACTGGTCATGGGAAAAAGGCGGATATTTGGAGTATTGGCTGTACTCTATGTGAAATGGCAACTGGCAAACCTCCATGGTCCGAATATCAGAACCAATTAGCTGTTTTATTGATTATTGGTAACGGAACTCGGCCTCCGTCAGAATTGCCTGATTCTTGCCCTGTAACAGCAAACAGTTTTTTCAAATCATGTCTAACGCGTGATCCTAGACTGAGACCATCAGCCAAAGAATTGTTAACTCATCCGTTTATAGTTTGAAAGTGATCTTTCTTATATTATATTAGATCTTAAGTCTTTCACGAAGTTTATCACTTTTTGTAGAGGAAAAGAACACAGCAAATCTGTGATAAAGAATGAGAACGCATGTCATCTTCTATTTTTTTTTAAAAATTTAATCCATTGCATTTGATACATTCGTATGTTTTTATACTTTTTGTTATAAATAAACAAAGTCATTTTGTTACTTGTTTTTATTCTGATGTACAAAAAATATATTTTAAATATAACAGATCTTAAAAAATAACAATCACATAAATCATCCATATCCTGAAATGTGCAAAAGAAAAACTTTTGGTTTATATATGGACTTAACAAGCACAGAAAGACACGTAGTGTCGATAGGTGAAATAAGCAAAACGATTATCTATCACTGTTCAGACGCTTCACTAGACTTTCTAAGACATGTCTATCTCCTCTTCTGAGATATGTGTAACTTTAAAAATGAATAGAGGCATCGATTTTTGACCGTCATCCTAGATACTTTGATTTTAGACACAGAAATAGAAAACTCATATCACACTCAAAATCCAACTTAATCATTCGTAACAGTTAGAACATCATCAGATCAGACTATAATTAATTCTCGGACTTGTGTAGATTTGTAGAGCAGGAAGTGGTGATTCGATCCACCTATTGCCGTTAAATATGAAATATAGAAAATAGTGACTGTAGTATGACTGTACTCATCGCTCACGAAGAAAATCTCCACTTTGTAACTTGTATCATCAAACATGACGATTAAATATTCTCAACAATTTAAATATTAGTACAGTATTTAAGTAAAAACACATTTAGAAAGGGTAAACTCATTAGCTCAGAACTAAGTATATCTAATACAATTGAAAAACATTTTCAGTTATATTAAATATGCTTAGTTTTATGAAAACCATTAAAAAGACAAAGAATGTCAATGTATTAGCTCGGAATGGAGCATGAAAACAATCCATATTTTTGAACGTGATACACAATATAACCATGGGATTATACAGAGAGACACGTAGTGTTTCACAGGCGAAGAGAATCAACTGGTTGAGTTAGTATCGGCACACGATTAACTATTAGCTAAATGATGCACAGGGATGTGATAAGCGCCAATTTCGGTAGAAAAAAAAGAGAGGCTAGCTGTGAAGAATGCATTCATATGAAACACCTTTGCATTTATTATAGGGATTCTATACAAAGTGATTTATCGTCCCACTGTCCATTTTGTTATCAATCGTCAAATGAATGCCAGTTAGCCAGGTATGAACAAATTTAACATAGTGAGGAACAGCGAATAATGATGCACATATTTTTAGTGATGGTTATGAATTAGACGTTCTACTAATGAGTTATGAACGAAATACATATTGATCTGGGTAGATTGAATATTGATGAAACAAGAGAGATGAATAGTGTCATCACGCTGGAAGCTAGCATTATCATTTTAGCTGGGGTTATTTACGTTAAGGAAATTCATTTCTGACTAAATTTGAATAAGAACTATTTTCTTTTGTCATGTCATTTTCTTCTCTGTTCGTATTTTCAGATCTGAAGAAATTGATCAGACACTCTTTTATGTTGTCTACAAAATCCTTTTTATGAAAAATATAAACATTTTGTACTTGAAACGATTATAATTTTTAAAACGAAATCAAAACTGTGTCAATATTTTACCATTGTATCTCGCTTTAACACGAATACACAATCGAAGACAACAAGATATCGTCTGGACCAACTTTGTACACATTTCTAATGTAACCTCATCATGCTTTCATAATGATTTGTTCAAAATCTTGAGCATTTGATGGATAATCACTTATGTCAGTTTTTGCCAATGATATACCATATATTTTTCTATCATTTTCTAACGCGATATTTCGCTTTTTTAAATCACTTCATGGCAAATTTACTCGTGTGGTACAACACATTATCCCCGTTAAACTACCATTTCCGACGCGGCTTAAAACCTTTTCTGCCGTGTGGTTTACCTTCCTTCGAGGCAGACGACGAACGATCGAACGAGTTTTACAAAACAAGTTGTAAGCCAATCATTAGTTCAACCTTTACTAACATCTCTCATTTACAGCAGAAATCAGCATATAGATTCTGTCATTTACAGCAGAAAGAAATCAGCATATAGATTTTCTAAATCTCTCAATGCGTGTAAATGCTGACAGTTTTTTTTATGGAACAAGTCACCCAAATGTGAGTAGATGTGTTTGATAAGTAATAGCGCAGGAATCTTATTTGTAGCTAAGTGTTTGTAAGAGAAAAAATAATTATTACGCCTGAAATTAGTGAAACAATTCAACAAAAAAATACTGTTTCAGGCAAAAAAAATGGTAAAGAATTTTCTTCATCATCTTTCCTACTACAATTTAACGTGACCACTATTTCTTTAAATATTCATGTTAGGCACATCTCTAAACGAGAGGCATCTGAGATCCCTGTCAAATACCGATACATGAGCGAAATGTCTCGTTTTCTAAAGATGTTTCAAGAGTTCATTTATAACGTCATCGTTTTCTCACCCATTTTCTTGTTTTCGCTCTATTCAGTTGCCTCATTTCTTATATTAACAAGAAACTGAGGTCACCTGACCTCTTCGTTAATGCACGACTGTTTTACGAAAATAATTCATTTCAATTCAAAAAATTTAGAACGGAATAATCTAAATAACAATTAGAATAAACACCGCTCCTGAATATCTATCTAATGTAATACGAATTTAATAATTATGAATTTATGATGGAAGAAAATGTTCGTTAACACTTTTCCATACATACACTCATAAACGTCTGTTCTTTACATTTTAGTAATTTACAATTGTTTGAATAACGAATAAACATATATATCGATCATAAAACTAATAATCCATCTGTGATACATAGTTTATATCACTAATCGAGCATCAAACGATCAATTAGTTATACTTTTGCAAAAAGATTTTTGTTTTTGTTTTCTTAATAACAAATAAGCTTACCACTTATTAAAGAAAAGCAGTAACCATAATGAAATTCCATGGAAGAAGTCAGACTTATTTCTAACAAAGAACTCTCTTCTTTTAATGTGCGAATAAAAAGTAAATTTTCTAATATTATGTTTTTGTTCTTTAGATGTACGTCATATTCTGAAACGTGATATTTCATGTGTTGTGTATACTACCGCTCTTTCGTCAAAAGTAAACAATATTATACATCCTCCACACACTTGTCTCTATCTCTCTCTCTCTCTGTCTTGCGTGCGCGATCTGTTTAAACAGTCGTCTCTTTTTTGAAAGACAAACGTGGTCATGTTAAAATAAAATTCTGTCTATCGTCATTTATAGTAACATATCAAAATGTTTGAATTATCGATGTCTATCGTCATCTAATACTTGAAGACGAATTTTCTTTTTCTTTTTCTTCATACTCAACTTGAACTCCCTCAAAATATTTGAGATTCGAAAATTGAACTTGATAGATCTTTCACATCAATATCAATTAAGAAAAATAACAGTAGAAATTGAAACAAGAAAAACTATTAGATATTTTTGCGCATATTGTTTGTTAAATGTGGTGTAAATAGAATAGAAAAATATTTATTATTTGACAACGAAGTATAGGAGAGAAGAAATATACAATATTCGAAAGTAAGTGATGTGCGTGTTCTTATGCTCTTTGAGATTTGAACTGGATTTCCTGAGAATCTAAAGATTTCAAGCGTTCTCGATACAAATGAATATAGCGAGATTGTAACTTCCATTCGCCATATAAGTGACAATTTGTAAAAGCTTAAAGCATTTTCTTATTGGTATCATTTATCATGAACGAACATCTATTACTTTCCTTTCTATACTGTACACAGGTAACCCAAGCAAAAGAAAAAGTCGATAAGCTAGCTCAACCTAGGTAAAGCGATACATTTCGCTAGCTTCAGCTAGATAGTAGCTAGCTTGAGCCAGCTAGATATATCGTTTTACGTAGGTTGAGCTAGCTTATCGATTTTTTCTTTTGCTTGGCTAGATATGTTATGCGG